>CM046869.1:5672404-5938851 GCA_025617745.1 Heliocidaris erythrogramma | reverse complement strand
AATTTTACAGTCTTTTCCTGTCAAACAACAGCAAGTTTATTGGTTTACCGGAAATCAGAATATATTTACATAATTTTATTGTAAATATATGCTAATTTCCAGTAAAAAAAAAATGTGGAAAAACGGGCATTCCGGCATCCTGACTACCAGGAAATTCCGGTGAGAAAACGGAAAATGTTTAACAGTGTAGTTACATAATTCATATGGCTAAGACCCGTATTCGTTTAACACGTTAAAAAAAAACGCCTAGTGTTCATCATTCTGACAGCAAAGGTACGAATAAGATACATTATATGAATAAACTGAGTAAGACTATTCTAAACGGTGGAAATTCAAAGACATTGGAACTGTTTTATACGAAGCTGCGGAATCTGGATGTACTTTTATACACACTGAAAAGACTGAACAAACCTTATTTCCGAATGCCTTTCCCATGAAACGAGATCAATTATCATAGTCACTAGCTGTCTCCAAATTGACAACATTCACATTACACATTGCAGCTTTGCCTGTTGCTTGATTCTCTAATAAGATTAATGTTTGCGTGGGTGCAGTATTTTCTTTTAGGTATTCCAAAGAGGAGCCATCAGTCGAAGGAATCCGTGACTATGGTATCAATATTGATCGAAGACAGAGAACCCTGAAAAATGATCCACGTTTTCAGACTGATATCAGGACCTGTAACGTGGCAGCAAACTCTGGTATTATGGGTATTGTTACCGAAACATTGATTAAAATATAAAGAAGATTTTAGGTTTCAGTTTCTACAAAGATCGATGTAATAATGGTGGTCGAGAGGCTTATGAATACTACTTATTTGCTAAGGTGAGCACCAACGATTAAAGTTCTAGTTGTGGTTACCGACCAAAACCACTTTAAGTTCTTTTAGTCTTTCATATTTTGTTTTTAGTCATAATGAAAGAACTCAATCAAATCTGATTATGCTTCTCACCTTTGGCTTAGGTACTTGTGCACGTGTCCCGATTATGTGTGGCCAATTAATAGAGAGAGAGAGAGAGAGAGAAGAGAGAGAGAGAGGAGGAGAGGGGTGTGGGGGTAGAGTAGAGCCCTGTGGACGATCAGCTTTTATATGTGTTTCGTAAGTTTAGTTCTATTATAAATCATTATATGTAATGTTCCCTAGGTGGGCAGGCTACCCTATGTAAAGATGTGATTTAAGTGAATAAATTAATAACAAACAAATAAATAAACAAATAACATAACAAAACAGCCCGTCAGAAAGAAAAAAATGCATATTGAAAATACCGACTAGATACTTGCAATGCTATGTCAGCTTCTCGACTTTCCTATAATAATTTGTAGTCGAAATAAAACTAAAAATGCTATTGTACTGATAGTTAGGCTATCATCACCAAAACCTGTTTTGCAAAAACTTTCAATAAGTAATACATGATCAGTTTTCATTTTTATTTGAAACGATTTAAACATGCTTTGCCATGATATATGGGCATGTTATATATGTATCTGGGGAAAAGCGAACCGCGTACGGGCAGTGGCGTTTCTATGGATTATGAATCTAGGGGCAAACAATGAAAATGCATCCCTCCTTCCGAATTGATCAGCTAAAAATACAAACCATATTCATTCTCGTACGAAGATGAACCACTTTGTAAAAATGATTTTAATCTGAAATAGGTAGTCAAAGTTTAATAGCTACATGTACAGAAGCGAGGAAGCAAAGCTAGGGAGTGTTAATTTTTACTCTCTTTTAACTCTGACAAAAATATTTCTCATGCATTTTACCTCATAGGGAAAATTTGCAAGGGAGCACAGCAACCGAGCGCTTGTTAGAGTTTCTTTCAAACTGCTGGCATTGAATATCGCTATTTTATTGAAGTCCTATTTTCCGAACGCAAGCTTAACAAAAATCACAAAGAATAAAATTCTATGAATTTAGCAACGTGACCAAAGAAATTTTCTTTTTGAACGTTGACCCTTTAAATATGTTGTTTTATTCACTTTACTGTATATTTCATCTGCCCCTTTTCCCTTCCCCCCTATTTCCCCTATGCACGCGGCTAGCCATTACTCATTATTTTTTTATTCAGTCTTCAAAATTCCACCCCCTTGATCGCCGCTCCTGCTGTTGACCAATATTCAGTAGATATTTAATAGGCACTCGCTTCGGATTAAATTTATAACTAAAAACAACAAAATCAAAGAATTAGAAAAAAGCTCTATTATTGTTTTTTTATGATTGTAATAATCTTTTCCTGTAGTCACTTTAAAAAAAAATTGGTCTTTCTTCGCAAGGTTCACGGTTCTTCAATGAAATCAAAATATATCATAAATATTAAAGTCTTAGGTTTGAAAAATTCTACCTTAAAATTGCTCTAAATTGAAAATTCGAAAGTGTAATTACAGAATCTAATAACTTAATAAATCGCGGTTTCTTTTTCTTACCTCTCACTCGGTGTTCGAACGATGGTGAACATGTGAACCCTCCGTTATTTCAGGTTTAAAAATGAGCAGAGCAGAATATACAGCGGCTGCACAGCTTCAAGTACAGCTATATCTAGAAAATATAAGCAGTCAAGATCTTGAGCAGTTATTTCATCGGCTCCTGAAGGTGAAGATCCTTTTCTTTATTCTCTCTTCGGATGAAAACTGTATTGCCTCTCATCCCATCGACAAGTCTCACATGTTAGCGCGCGTGTCCTGTGCATTAGATACCACACAAAAATTCGATGAACGTCAATCACGGATAGGGCGATGTAAGCTGCACACCCGTCCGCACCCTTTCAGACACTCACATATGCTCGCGCCCACATACCGGAAAGTTAACCCGCACTGAGTATGAAAAAAGCAGAAAAACCTTCTATGTGCAAGGCCTTGTAGAAAAGAAGACATCTGTTTGTTGTAATCATTTAC
This sequence comes from Heliocidaris erythrogramma, assembly GCA_025617745.1. Taxonomy (NCBI): domain Eukaryota; kingdom Metazoa; phylum Echinodermata; class Echinoidea; order Camarodonta; family Echinometridae; genus Heliocidaris; species Heliocidaris erythrogramma. The sequence goes on along the minus strand of CM046869.1, from coordinate 5,935,959 downwards.
TAATGGCTCATTTTGAGACCTTCACTGTATATTGCTTTCATTCATGGTTGATTTGAAGAAGAAAAAAGAATTAAAGGCAATTTACCAAGTTGCGACACTACTGTGAGGGCAAGGGTGGATCCACAATTTTTGTAAAAGAGGGAGCACAGTGCCGAAAAGTACAAAATTTAGGCAGCACAATTTTTTATTGTGTGTTTAAGGTTTTACCAGTTGGGTTTCGAAAGGTTTCGATTAGGTTTTTCCCTATGTAAATCCACCACTATGTGAGGTAATAGTGTAATCCATCGAAACAAGGACATCTATTGTACATAACGGATAGAAGTCCTCAGAATATAAAAAGTCATGAATTTGGCGGCGAAAGGTATTTTTAAATTTGATTTGCTTTTATCGGAATGCAAGTTGTTTAAAATCATGGGTAACTTAGTATTCATTAACTTAGATGAGGGAAAAAGAAACTACCAAACTACATGTACTTCAATATCTTCACGAATTAATTAGATTGTCACACCCATATAATTTAGGAGAATACTATCACAGCTATATCGATCGATAGCATTATACCTGAAAAGATGCCAACTTTAAAATCAAAGTGTGATGGTGTAATACCTTTTGTAATTCGTTGTTTGGACGGTTTCAATACCCGAGTTTAGCATAATTTTTCATTATTTTTATTTTATACCTCCTGATTTATTCCGGGGGGGGGGGGGAGGCGAAACGATATATTTTTTATTTCAAATTCTAATTCTAATTCAAATTCATTTATTGATGCAAAATATAAACATATAGGATAATTCCCACTACTCAGTTTTATTATAAATGACCTCCCCATAGTTTCTTTGGGGCGGGAGGGTGGGGGGGGGGGGGGGGGGGGACTGCCCCCTGCCACCCCATAATTGAGGCCCCTGAATCGAACATAGATACATAAGTAGATTATGGTAAGGATTGCTTGTCTATCCGTTTCTCATGGTATGGGCTTCTCATATATAGTTCATGACATATGTACTTGGAAAACAGATTTCCCCTTATGTGTTTTGTTAAAAACCGATTTATGCCATAATCTTAGAATAATGGGTCAATATATTCATGAACATTATGATGTATTTTATTTAAAACTATTTCCGCCAAAGCTTTAACTTAGTAAACACGGCAGTTTCTGACCCAAATTTTTTAAACTGATGTGTATTCCGTGGGCTTTGATAATAAAGCCATTCTATTATCAATACATTTGTGAATATTTTATTGTGAATAATTTGTTTAGTAGCATTATGACTACCTCTGGAGTAATGGAGATGACGATTTGGCAATGGGAACATAAAAAATCATTAACTAGACACTTCAGGAATTACAAAAAACTTGGTTAAAACAAGATAAATTTGACAGCGTCTCCTATATGCCTCCGCCTAAATTCAGTTGATGACCCAAACTGTTGAAATATTTTGATAACCAGAATAAAATGCATACCTTACACCTTATAACCCCAAAGTCTGATCACTTTATCTCCTCCTAGTCATGAATATAAAATAGTTGAGAGGTGGTGATAATAACGTTAAAAAACCATTAATTTCAAATATAATGACCTATCACATTGGACCTACGTGAACAAAAATCCAATCAGTTCGTCTCACTATGTGATTTATCCGAGTTCCCATTTTAAGCTAATGGCTCAAATTGGTCAAGAGAATGTTAACAAGGCAAAAACCTGAAATTTCATGGTAAATGACCTAAATTATATTTGACCTTTGACCTACATTTGCCAAAATCTAATCAGATCGTCTTTCTATGGTGATACATGCGAGTACCAAGTTTGAAATTAATGGATCAAATGGTTCTCGAGAAATCGCGTTAGCGAGGCTAACACTTGACATTTCAGAAATTGACCTCTATGACCTTTGACCTTTGACCTACGTGTGCCAAATTCGAATCAGATCGTATTTCTATGGTGATACATACTAAAACCAAGTTTGAAGTTTATACCTCAAATTTTTCTTGAGTTATCGCAAGAACGAGAAAGCGGTATGGACGGACGGACGACCCGGAAACATAATGCCTCCTTCGTGAGCGGAGGAATGAAATTTCAGAAATTGACCTCTGTGTCATTTGACCTTTGAGCTACGTACCCTACGATCTAATTAGATCGTCTTTCTGTGGTGATATACATGCATACTAGAACCAAGTTTTAGTTCATATCTCATGTGGTTTTTGAGTTATCGCAAAAACGAGAAAGCGGGACGGACGGACAACCGGACATAATGCCTCCTTCGGTGGGCGGAGGCGTAAAATGTATCTCGATGGTGCACGGTGTCCCCTATTTCCGACTAGACTATAGGTTAGGGCGGGCTTACGTAACTTCCGGTTAGCAACCCTTAGAGCGATGAAAACAATATTCGTGCTTGCTCGAATCCGGCTCGAATCCTGCTAGAATGCTGATCACACAACCTGGTAACAGCTTTTGGCTCTTATCAGGCCCATGATAGCCTCGGCACTGTGCTGGTCGACGATTCGGTCGAGCGAGCCACGTCGATGGTCTGCTGATCATGCAAGAATCTCTGTATTTTCATCGGCTGTCAATGGCATTGAACGAGAGAACCCGGATGACCTCCCCGATCTCAAGCTTGGTTCAGCTAAAAATCGGCGGTACCGATACTTCGGCGATTTGTTCAATTTTATAGGTGGGGGGGGGGGGGTATATGTCGGCGATCAGTCGGAGATAAAACAACGATACGCTGACGATTAGTTAATGGTCCCCGGCCGAGTCAATGAAATCGGAGATAAAACGATGATAGACTAGCCGATGATGAAGACTAGCCGCCGGCACGTCGCCGATGTATCGTCGATTACGTGTGCTTTGTACAACTGCGTTTTGAACAATTTTCCCACACTTTTTGTTCACTTTCCTCGGAGCACTGCTACTGATAGCATATATATATATATATATATAATCACTGACATGCCCCCAATATATCTGCGACGCGCCGGCGGCTAGTCGTTGACTAATCACCGTAGGGTCTTAGATGTGTCGCCGACATGCTGTAATGCTAGGAGTCCACTGGGCCGCGCCAGTTGGTGCCAGTTTGCGCCAATGCAATTTGTTGTGGCGCTTAGTGTCGCCAATAAGGTGCCTAGTGGCGTGTAGCGGATCAAACTGCCTCCCAACTGGCTCGTGGTGGCACCAAATTTGAATTTGGCGGCAAGAAAATTTCAAAATGTTTGAAATCTTCGTCGCGCCACTTGCATCGAGCAATCAGCACCAAGTGTCCGCCAAGTGGCATCAAATGGCGCGAACATATCGCCCTTTGGCGCAAACAATCTGCCTATTGGAATCCACTGGAATGTAATGGTGCGCGCCAAGTTGCGCCAATGAGATTTCGCGCCACATGGCGCCAAGTGGCACCTTGTTTGCGCCACTACGCGCCAAATAATTCCAACAGAGGCGGATAGCCCGCGCCAAAGCGCGCCAAATGTGCAGTGGCGCGAGCCAAACGGCACCCGATTGGTGACTACTTCGCGCCAAATGCCACCTGGTTGCCCGCCATTCAGCGCCACTTGCCGCCTATAAAAGCAGGGCGGCATCGCAGGACTTTCTCACACAACTTGCAAGATTTTCAACGAAGATGCCCCCAAAAGGCAAGAAAGGCAGTAGGAAGGGGAAGAAGGACAAGCCTGAGCAGTCCAAGAAGAAGGACCCCCAGCCCAAGAAGCTCAAGCTGAGCTCCAGGGCGAGGCCCCCTGCAAACATCTCTCATCATCTTCTGATGGAGCAGCATCATCACTCCAACATTATCAAAAGCCTCAGACATATCAAAATTGTACTTGTTTAGTAGAGATGTTGTTCATACAGCAGCAAAAGTCATATGAGTATTTATTATGTCTGAGGGAGGGGGGGGGGGGCGCAATTTGAAATTAAATTTTTAGAATGACAGAAACAAGACGATTTATTTTCTCTTTTATGTTAATTGTATCTATTACATAAATCATAAATTATATAATGTTCCATAAAGTCACTTTCCTGGCAAAACACTTTAGCCATTCTGCATGATATGATACCTCTCATAATATACCCTCTCTTCATTTCATTTCTTTGAGATTTCTGACCATGTCATCCCTCTGATGTTGGCGATGTAATACGATTACTTGCCAACTAGTGATTTAGAGGTATTCTACATCAAATTAAAATTTTAAATGATATTTAGTCGCCAACTAAGCTTTATTAGTTAGGTATTGTTAATAACACCTCGATCTAGTCGCCATCTAGCTTTATAGATTTAGTTGATAACTAAGGACAGTTTAGTTGCCAACTAGGCATTATGAATAGAGTTTAGTTACCAACTAGCTTAGTAGAGTTTTATAGGAACATGGGCCCTGGATTCCAATCCAAAGAGAAAGTAACCTTACATAAGAAGGGGACAACTGCAGAAGAAAAGTTCCAGTGGATATTTTCGATACGGTATCTAGTTTTTCACAAATGTGGAAGAAAACATCTGGATGAGATTTTCTTGTACATTAGTGTATTGGGATAATGCCTCCTCATTGCAGGCCCGGCGAAAACAGATCAATATGCTACTACATACAGTGTATAGATATATGCCTGGATACCTTCTCCCCTTCAGGAGATTCCGCCTCCTGTTGATTAATTTCTGGATGTGCTACTGCCTGTGTTAGGTTGTTATTGGTTCGCATTATTTTTAGACAGATTTCTGAGTGCTATAGTCAGCCTTTTCTTAACCTGGATAACGAAGCTCTATCAATATCTGATAAGTATAATTGTATTTGTTTTGTGTAAATTTATCAGCAGTGCCATTGGTGTACGATGCCCAATGGGTAAGGGTGGGTAGGGGGCAGTATTTTATTGCGTAAGAAAGTGAAAGGGGGTGGGAAGACTATAAATGAATAGTGGTATTACCCTCTCCTAATCTTTGCCTATTTATTCTCTCTTTTCCCCTAACGATTCAACGGGTCCTGTAGCTAAGCGGATTAAACAGGTACTATCTTCTATACTCTGTTGTGGAGGGGTAGGCCATACCCTAATTTTTGACTCTTTCTAAGTGTTACATAGAATCATAATCTGAAAGCTGAAAAATAATTATTCGCATGGAACGACTAGATCGATGGTTTAGATTTTCTGACGCTGACGATGCCGTGTGATAAAATTGAGGTGGAATAAGATTGGCCATTTACACAATAATTTTGTAGGCTATCACCATGATCCTCAAGACGATTTGTAAGGAAACACCAGTAAATAAAGTATATTGTGTCTTTGATGCAGCTTCATATGATATACATAATCAAAAAATGAAGTATCGAGGAATGTTAAGTGAGGAAAATTGTAGACCTACAGTAAGGAGTGCAGTATGTATTAGCTGTAAAATAATAAATAACATTTTGTTTGTTAACAACTGAAACGTTGTAACTCGTATTCTGACTGAGGTTTTTCACATTGTCATAGAAGCAATTTTCTAGATTTAACATTATATATATTTGACTTGGCTCAACATGGCGTTTCAACTTTCCTCACCCCATCCCCTAATATGCTTACCCCATGTTTCTACGCCTGATTATACTATACCCCTGGCTGCAAATATTATCACGTGCTCCTTGACATTTCCGTATCGCTAACAGAACTAACAAGGACGAGTTTTGGTGATAATGAAACCCTCTTGATTGCCAAATTAGAAACAGATTATGCGATATAAAATAAGACTGTGAAACTTAGTCCACAGCTTAGGATATCACTTCGTGAGAGACATTCCTTTCCATACTAGTACTGTTTGGTAGACTTATTTCATTGGCTTTTCAACAAATAATTCAGCGATGTATGCGCTTTATATTAGAGTTGTCATGTTTTGTTTGTTGGGCTCCTACTCCAGAGCTGCGGAAGTGATCGGGAACCCAACTGTAGAGCTCAGCGACGCCACTCTCACAGGTATCACGGTTCGTTTTGATGATGCCATGTACACGGGCTTGAACAAAACAATAGATGCTTACCTTGGGGTGCCTTTCGCGGAGCCTCCAGTGGGAGAGCTAAGGTTTACTGACCCTGAGCCGTTGGTTCTCCAAGGAGAATACAACGCAACAGAGGATAAAGCCGAATGTCCTCAGATAAGTCCTTTTGATGATTGGACGCCATCATTGCCACCGTCCATCCCAACGCTGTCACGGCCAATCCCAAGTAGACAGATAAGCGAAGACTGTCTCTACCTAAGCATCTATTCTCCATCACCAAAGGTAGGAAAGCTGGACGTTGTACTTTGTCATGGAGGAAAACGAAATTATAGATTATTGTTTCTTGTTTCTTGCCGTTGTGTATCAGTCAAGTAGTTTGTAATACCCATCTCCCAACTTCCTACATCTATCAAATTTATTTCCATGATATTCAAAATGTTTTATATCTATTGTGGAAAACTAACATATCTATCAATCGACCTTCTTTTAGCCTTTTTTCCCCTTCACAAATACGAGTCATTGTCATGTAGAAAAGTTAAGAACAGGAATCAGGAGTAGATCAGGGGTAGATCCTTAATTCCAAACAAAATCAGTGACATCCCCGTAGACAATAAGCATTGAGTTTTGTTTAACAATTGCCGTGCTAAAACCGGGTTAATAATATGATTGCAGGGTCCTTCGGGAGAACAATATACCCCCTTTCTGTTTCTTAATACCTTCTTCATGATATGATTTCTCCTTTTATTCTCCCAGGTTGTCCTCATTCATATATATATATATATATATATATTTTTTTTTTTCTAAAAGAAAAAAAATCTTAGTGAACTTCTCTCTCTCTCTTTCATCGCTCCTTTATCCTTTCTTTATACTGTAATTTGATTGTCAAGTGAATCAATTTATTGTTCTCTTCTGATCTGTATAATTCTCGTCCCTTCTACGTATCTTGATTCTCGTCCATCACTTTCCTGGTCTACCACACCCTTATCCGGGTCGTCTGAAACCCCATATCATCTCTCCTCCCCGCCCGCTCCTGCCCTATATACAGCCCTCCAGCCTGGTTCCAGTGCTGCTATGGATACATGGAGGTGGTTATGCAATTGGAGGAGGCTCCGAGATCATTTATGATCCCATACCGATCGTGGCGCTAGCCGACATAATCGTCGTCAACGTGAATTATCGACTAGGGGTGTTCGGTTTCTTCACCACGGGTAAGTGAGGATATTGAATAGTTAGGCTCGTATTCACTAAAGCGTACAATTTTTAATCCAGGTTTAAGGGAAAAGGGAATACAAGTCCGCTGATTTATGGACGTCAGTTGTCAGCCTCCTCGTCCCATAAATGATAAATCTGTTACTAGAAATGTGCAAATTAAAATAATATCAGCATGAAATGCTGACATTTCATGACTAGATTCCTTTAATTTATTCGTTTTGTTACAGTATGACAGTAATTTGTACAAAATAAAATGAAAATAAAAAAAGTTAACACGGATTGAACTTAATCCATCACTAAGAATACTAGCCCTAGTATACAGAGTACTAGACGTCTGTCTAGTTTAAAATCGCCTCGGGGTTCCAGCGTTCACCCCCCCCCCCCCCCCACAAGTTCTTTTCGAGCCTGGAACCTCTACAAAATTTGCATAAACACGATAAAAACTCCTTTTGAAAAATTAACTGAATTCAATTTCAATAGCCCTGTCTATCACCTTTAGAAATGTGCGAACATTAATCCGAACCTGATTTCTATGGGCAGTACAATAGGCCTTTGAAATTGCCCTTGAGTTTATATTTCGAAAGTAGTTTTGATCGTGTTCATAGTAGAAGATTTGAATTCAATTACAAACATCACAATTGCAACAACATACATAGATAACTAACGTGGTGTTACATGTATACATATATATAAGTAGAGCAAAACATTGTACTTATTGACTTAGAAGATGTTCTTTTAATGATTTCGTAAAACTGCTTCTGGATGATTTTTATTATTTTTATTTTTTTTAAATTGTTTTTTAATATCAGTTGGCATGTTATTCCACAAATCACTTCCAAAACAAGAAAGAGAAAAATTGTCCTTGGGTAGTCCTTAGTTTCTGTAAATGTACCCGTCGACCTGTATTTTGTCTCGTTGAATAACCATGCTGTATCGTATCACAACAATTTATTAAAAAGTGGAGTAAGTTGTGATTACTATTATTAGTATTATTGTACATTAATAACCATGACAACAGCTGTTGGAGCTAATATCAGGGTGGTAAAATCAAGGGCCCGTATTTGATAAACTGCCTGACAAAGAATTTGAAAGGCATCTGCTTAAATCTCTTTGTTAAAGTGGTTTCTAGGTGAAATAGATTTCAGAAATTGTGCTCAGTTTTCTTTTTGTTAATAAAAATCGGGCCGACAGCACTTTGGAAATTTAGAGACGTTATTTCACAATTTGATGTGCACTGTGCCAAAACGTAATTTAATTTCTTATCTTTGAATATTTTGGTAGGCCTACTCTTCACTGCTGTAACAAAGATGACATGAAAGAGAGAGAGAAAAAAATCAGATAGTATGGTACAAAATGTGATTACTTCTGCCCGAGCTAAAGCTAGGGTAATAATATCCAAAACCCTTTGGAAGCGCATAGGGACGTTATATCATAATGTGATATGCGCTATACAAGAACAGTGGTATTTTTAATTTGTAAACAAATCTTTCGGCATATTACTCCCAGTGTTTACAAATTAAAAATTCCTCCCCAGTCAAGCTTCTTCGTTTACTAACAGTGGTATTGTTATTATTATTATATTATAACATATGCGAACAAAACAGACGTAATAGCAAATACGATAAGTCGCTCTCTATCACTTTCTTATTTCACCAGTGCATAAAGAGTAAAAACAAAGTTTTGTTTGCTTAGTATTAATTATTCATGTTTGTAGTAGGGCGGAGAGTCCAAACTCCGCAAGGAATAAAGTTCAAGGACCAAAGCGATCTAGATTGAGATATTATCATACAAAAGAAAAGAAAGATGTAGTGACATATGGCTATATATAAAATTTTATTTTCTTAATGACTACTATCAATGATAAAGTTATCATGTGAAAATGAAGTAGGGAGGAAGAAGAATTCACATAGAGAAAAAAACACTGCCGCTATATCTTCACCCCTTTCAAATGACGGGTTAGTTGCGATAATGGATTTTCGATTATCGATTAAACCAATAATCCCTGTTTTGACAATCTTAGTTCTACCTTTGTGGTGGCATGTGTTTTATGTCTTAATGAATCACCATTAACTTATACCCTTATATTTATTCAGTAGTGCCCCATTTTATGGTGCGAAAGAGGTCATGGGTTATAATTTGAATCTTTTTTTATTGTGCCATATATTGAGTAAAACTATTTGAGTAAAAAGTATTTGAGTAAAACCTTTTAAAACTTTTAAAATAACATGAAAATATACCCTTGGTGCCAAGATATAAAATGACCAGCAATTCCATTTCATGTACACTTGTAAACCCTATAATTAATGATAGTTCTGTCTTAATGTTTTTGAATTTGAATTAGTCAATTTCTAGCGTGCGGGCATGCCAGAATCCGATGACCGGGGTAATAATATATCTGTGAAGCGCTTAGAGACATCATCGATGTATTAGGCGCTGTATAAAAACGAAATATTATTATTAATATACATTTAAATTATGTAGAATGTTATTTTTACTTTTATAATTCGTTTTATACTTTTGTGTTTTACAGGAGACGAGGTTGCAACTGGGAATTACGGTATGATGGATCAAGTACTCGCACTTCAGTGGATTCGGGATAACATCGAAGGTACGAAATAGTTTGCAGGTACAAACCCTGGTCAGTCGTAAAAGAGAGTCTGTATTGTAAGACTATCATAGGCCATAGTTTTACTCAAATAGTTTTTACTCAAATAGTTTTACTCAATATATGACACAATATAGTTGCATGGTATTCATCTGTCTATCATCATTATTATTTGCTGCTTTATGTCTTTATTATAGATATTGTTTATGTGATTCAGTTCCTCGTTTCTTTTACGAAGGTCTATCCTCTTATTAAACATGCTTTATTGTGTAATTTGTTGTTTACACCTTGGTATGTTCCGCCACTTTATCCTTTAACCTTATATGCAACATTCTTTGATTAAGTGTATTTTATAAAGATGCTTTGTAATATGAAAACAAAATAATAGGAAATATTATATATTTTTATAATTAAGAAACTAATTTGGGTTACAATGGATTCAAGTTATTATGAAAGCCCAAATCCAGCTATGTTACCTTTAAGAGCATAACACCGTTGCTGATAGTATGTAATAATATGAATCTTTTTGTTTTGTTGCCTGAAATTAATATATCTAGTATCTTAAAAAGAAGATAAGTCTAAACCTGACTTCACTAAGTCCTATAACATATGGAACCCCAAATCTCGACATCCCCGTTCCCTTCAATTTAATTATATACAGTGCGTATAAAAAGTATACCCAACTTTGGTAGCTTCTAATTAAAAGGTTATAACCTCTGTGAGCTTGAGAGTTATTTCATAAGTAAGAGCAACTTATATACTGTGTAATGATACCTTATTCAAAACTTTACTGCCACGGATGACTGAGCAGCAGGATTTTCAAAACGTATTGTCAAAATCCTCTTGTATTTACCAAGTTTAGGCTGAAGCAGCGAATGCGAGTCAAACCAATTATACATTAGTTACTTGAGTTTGAATTCAAATTGACAACAAATTTGGGAAGTTTTCTTTTTTCTTGAAAGTCTACTATCAATTACTTTGGTATTCTCAACACATGTATCCTTCCTTGCATTCTTTTCAGTCTTTAAGATCAGTAAACCTTTCATTTTCATGTGCTATTCGAGAAAAACACCGTGTGCACCTTATGCAGGTGAAATGGTGCAATGGACAATGAATACGATATAAGAAGTTAGAAGGCTGTTAGAATAAATAAAGATTATAATAATTATGGATTGAAACAAGGTCATTTGAAAGCTTAGATATACTGGATCACTTTGAACAATGAAGCATTGAAGCACGAACGAGAATTCAACTTTTAAAATGATGTTCGGCTAAAGTAACATATTGATATGGCTTGGCCCACATTTGTTGCATCATCCCAAAGTTGGAACAAACTTGACGACACTTTTTAAAAACCCTGGTGCTCAGTCATCCATTGCAGAAATATTATAAATGATACACTCTAAAAATTAAAGTGTTAAATCACCATTTAAAAGGGCTGAGAAGTGACCACCTTTTCAACATAGTGGATTCACACCTTTAACATGCTGGATGCATCACAATATAGGCTTTTAACCAGCAGGTTAAAAGAGTTAATCTGCCATTTTGAAAAAGTGGTCACTCCTCGACCCTTTGAGATGGTGATTTAACACTTTAGTTTTTAGAGTGTATACAACAGGACAGACAACAAGACACTTTTCCCCATGAAATAAATTTCAAAGCCGAATGGATTATAATATTTTAATGAGAAGCTATCAAATTTGGATACACCTTTTATTGATACGCACTGTATATCTGAAACTAATTGAATAAGCCAACTGCCTTCAATGAAAAATGAGAAAAACTAATTTTATGATGACTCGATATTCCTTCATTTATCTCGTTGAATATAATATAGTAATGTTTTTATGGTATTCGATAGATCTCATTGGCCCACCTCAGGAGATCTAAACGTGATTTGATCCTTGCCTAGACTAGGTCCATTCAAACTATATATGCCTGTCTTTCATTATGTAATCTTAGATTTTGGCGGTGATCCTAATCAAGTGACAATCGCAGGAGAGAGTGCTGGTGGAGGCAGTGTTAGCCTTCACATGTTATCTCCACTTTCAGAGGGACTCTTCAATAGAAGTATTATGCAGGTAACAGCAAAATTCCTTATCCTGACCTGGGATGTGAGAAAACAGTAACCATTTGCCTTCTCCTACTTCGTAAGAACCGATGAAGTCCTGGAGATTATAATATACAACGGTCTTTTGTGAAGATGATATATCCCTATAGATACGGCAACAAACAGGGACATATAGAATACTTATAGTAGCAGTTTATATTATTGTTATTATAATGATCATTATTATCATTATCATTAAAACTATCATTAATAATACCTTTTATCATTATTATTTAAGTTATTGTCATATTTACATGTATTTAGTCATATAAATAATAACATAATGAATAGGCTTAGCAGTTGTAGTAGTAGTAGTAGTAGTAGTAGTAGTAGTGGTAGTAGTTGTAGTAGTAGGAGTATTTGGAATTTTGGAGGTTGGAGGTTGGAGGTTAGGGGCATCCCCATGAATCATTCCAAAATAACAATAAAACTTGCCTGTAAATACATTCAACTCTTTCTCTGTTCACATTTTGCAGAGCGGTAATGCTGTATGTCCTTGGGCCTGGTCTACGATGGAGCGAGCTGTAGAAGCACATCGCGAGCTAGCCAACACCGCCGGATGTCCGACCGATGACAGTAACGACATGGTATCCTGCATGCGTGACATAGATGAGGATGAACTTACCAGACTTACAGTTTTGGTAAGTCATTCCCCACCCATACTAGCCCCTTCTCATTAGGTGGTATGTCGGTATCGACAGATCAACTCTTAAAATGGCATTAAACTGGCAAAATTTTAACAGCATCACTTTACAGTAACTGCTAAATTGAGATTATAATCTGAAAATTAATTGCATTTTATTTAGAATTTTGACTAACAGCACATTTTATATTTCAAAGTATTATTTTTTACGCTGCACATGTGAAAAATTGCCTACAGATTCATTCTAAGCTTCTACAAACTAGAATGGGGCATGATGGGAAAATTAGAGGCACAGAGACTTTCCAAATCCTGTGGAAAGATGGCTTCAATTTACTGTCACTTTAATTTCGTCAGAAATTTCTTTCGTTATTCTTTATTTATTTTTATTTTCCTCCCACTTTCTTGTTACCATGATTGCTTAAAATCGGCTCAGTCAGTTTCCTTCAAATTTTCACCAGTCATCAGGCGACATGTCAGAATTTTCCCTATTTGCGTGCTATATCTATGGAAGATGATTTTTTATCTAATCATGAAAAAGTATACATAACATTGTTCTTAGAGCAGTATCTCAGGTGTTTTTGGTATATTTCCTTCCAAATCTTAGTATGTTTTAGCTGAGAATATGCGCTGTCATAAATGTACCTTCCAAATTTTGATCAGATGTCGGGATCATGCCCATTTGTAAACTACAAAATGTGATTTGAGAATCTCGTTTTTCGTTTTCGTGTCTATGGGAAATAATGTGGTGTATTGGTTAAAGCACTTGTTTCCCATTCCGGTGACCCAGGTTCGCTCCCCGGTGGGTCGATTTGGTTTTTAATTTCTTTTTTCTTTCTTTTTGCCTTTCATTTTACCATCTTCTTCGAATATTATAACATACAATCACAAACATTGTTATAAAATTCAATTCATTCAATTCAATGAAGGTTTATTAAGACATGATTCGCAGTACACAGACTGAATTGTACGTGTTTTACTGCAATCGAAATACAAATTTAAATTGCAGAAGTAATAAAACATGTAGTATGTAAGTAGTATGTAAAGAGATTGTATAATAAGTAACATTAATAAAATCACATAGAAAGGGCTTAGAATATACATATGAAAAGGTGTTAACAATTATTATAAACCCATCAAAAAAAGTTCTGCAATTCAAGTTTAAGCATTTATATCTCTCTAGTAACTGTATGATCATCATCAAGTTTGATATCATTGTAAAGCTTGTTTATTATGCTGTCATTAGACAAAGGCAAAGTTGTTCTATTGTTGTCATTAGACTTATCTTCAGCCTTTGATACGATAGATCGTAAAGTTTTAATTGAACGTTTGTCTATGAGGATAGGGGTTAAAGATGTAGCGTTAAAGTGGTTTCAATCATATCTGGAAATTTGGGAAACTTGCATTGGAATAAATGGTACACAATCAGAGATAGTCAGTAATGAAGTAGGTTTGCCACAAGGGTCAGTGTTCGGGCCGATAGGTTATACTATCTATACTTTGCCAGTTGCAGATATCGCCAGATTTCATGGTGTCTCGTATCACGCATATGCTGATGATACACAATTGTATGTATCATTTGATCCAAAGAAAGCAGACGGTTTGAGTGTGGCATTGCAGACTCTGTCTTCATGTGTTAGTGATATTAAAGCCTGGATGACAAAGAATAAGCTTAAACTTAATGAAGGCAAAACAGAATTTTTAGTAGTTGGTACACCACACAATCTTCAAAAGTTGGGTAATATTGTTTTGAATGTTGAGTCAACTCAAATAAGTCCATCCAAGGCCGTACGCAGAAATTTTTTCCTGGGGGGGGGGCAAAATGATCGCTTTCAAAGGAACCCATAACTTGAAGTCCAAAACCCTATTAAAAAAAAGTATGATTTTGAAATTTCTGGGGGGGGGGGGCAACTGCCCCCCCTGCCCCCCCGCTGCGTACGGCCTTGAGTCCATCCACATTCATTCGAAATCTTGGTGCATGTTAGATCATGTTGACAACATTTGTAAATCCGTACGGTATCGGTTAAGAGGTCTGTCGCAGATTAGAAGGTACATTACAAAAGATGCATGCAATCATGCAGTTAGGAGTCATGTACTTTCCAGACTAGACTATTGCAATGGTCTTCTCACAGGGGTTACTCAGGCACAAATTAGGAAACTACAAAGCCTTCAGAATTGGTCTGCACGTCTTATACATTGCGAAGACAGACATTGTGATGCTGCACCCTTGATTAGTTTTCTCCATTGGCTTCCCATTAAAGAACGAATTTTGTTTAAAGTGCTTTTATTTGTGTACAAATATTTTCATGATCAGGCCCCAGTTTATTTCAGTGATTGTTTAGAGGTTTATCATTCAACTCGACAAAATCTCCGCTCTGCCCTTGATCCATTTCGTCTTTCATTTCCTTTAGTTCGTAGTAGATCAGGGGATCGTTCATTTACTGTTTCAGCAGCAAAAGAATGGAACAAACTTCCTACATTCATTAAAGCAGCAACAACGACAGAGTCATTTAAAAAGTTATTGAAGACATATTTGTTCCCAAAGTGAATGTAATCTCCAGTAATTATGATCTATGTTTGTATATGTTTTTTTTTTGTAAGCGCTGTGATATAGTTTACTATGAACAGCGTATTTAAATAATAATAATAATAATAATAATAATAATAATAATAATAATAATAATAATAATAATAATAATAATAATAATAATATTCACCTTCACAATGATACCACATTTGTATTGCTTATGTTATCACGGAATGTGCAGTGCACCTAAATATGGTTACAGCCCTATAGCTAGAAGGTCCGATAGTTAGTGGGTCCGATAGACCGACACCCAATAGATAGAAGGTTCGATAGACCGAATGTACGAGAGGGTCCAATAGACAGACGGTTCTATACACCGAATCGGCGGAGGGTCCGATAGTCCGAAGGTTCTATAGATCGAATGTCCAACGGGGTCCAATAGTAAGAAGGTCCGATAGATAGAAGTTTCGATAGACCGAATCGGCAAAAGGGTCCGATAGTCCGAAGGTTCAGTAGGGGTCCGATAGTTAGAACATGAGTTAGAAGGTCCGATAGGCCGACAATAACGTAAAAAAAGGTAAAATAACAGTGGCGGATACAGGGGGCACGTGCCCCCCCCCCGGCCAAAAAAAAATACCGGCGAGACACACAAATACTGAGGACCCTCTTTTTTTTTTGGCTTGTCAGAGAATTTTGGAGTGAAAAGGAGAGGCACTAAAATGCTGAGGACCCTTTTTTCAAGTTTTTGCTAGTCAGACAATTTTGGAGGGAAACCCCCTTTTTGGTGTGTGCCCCCCCCCCCCTGTTTACTAAATCCTGGTTCCGCCACTGAATAAGTGGATACAATAAGTTTTTAATAGTTTTATCTCATGCCTTTATCTTCTTCTATGTGTATTGTAATAAACCGATGCACTAGGTCTGTAGACCCACCTCCCCCCCCCCCCCCAAAAAAAAATGAGGAACTTATTTTAAAGTTTTGTTTTATACATTTTCAACATGTTAAAAATATTTTTATCAGAGCATCATCATCATCACCTTGGAGCGGGGGTGGTCCACCCATGCAGCTCAGCCCCCCGGTTAATTTTGCCACTAAACCGATGTATTGGCAATGGGGAACGCTGACCATTTTAGAAACATGGAAATCTAATTACATGTATATGGTGCACACTAAAGCCCCGAGGCCCATCATGCCCGAAGCATTTTTTTCTAGTGAAGCAAGCTGAGGAAAGGGCGTCCCCAGTGTTATTTTTTTAAACAAAGAAACCTTATGGTGCACACTTTATACTTGAAATTTCATTAAAAGTAACAAAAGATAAGATTCTGACAACAAAAGATTCTGACCGATAAAAATGAAGTTGTTTCAATTAGGCCCTACCACCTCTAGTGAGGGGGGCGTTTCCAATGTAAAAAAAAAAAATTAAGGGTTGTCAGGTGATATTTTCCTACCAGCTATGATGTCAGCTATTATACTTTTATACTACTACTACCTTGTGGCAAATTTTATTATGTGGACTCTGTCGGGTAAATTATACCACTTTTTTTTTTTGGGGGGGGGGGGGGGGGGATGGGGGAATTCGAGAATAGTCGGATACCTCACTGCCCGAAAATTATGATATTAGGGTTTCTTGTTGCTGCAGGACGTAAGAGGTGCTTGGCTACACCTCTTACGTTCTGTTTTTTCAGTAACTTCAGTTATGTTGCTAACATTCTTTGAGTAGAAAAATAGCATAACATTAGCTAGAGATTCAAGATGCAAACCAAATAACTTCCATAAGAATATGACTTATTAATATAATTGGCATTGGTTTATATACATAAATATGGCGATTATATTAATAACTAATATCAATAATGAAAATATAATGGGCATTGGTAAATAACCCTAATAATGCTAGTGAGCGAAGTTTTTTAATTTCTGTTTTCTTCTCTTTCCTTTCTGATTTCTTCTTTTCTTTTTCTCTTCTTTTCCTTTCTTTTCTTTTCTTCTTTCCTTTTCAACCTCTTCCTTTTTTGCTTTTTCTTTGGTTGGAACCCCCTTTTCAGGCATGAAAAGTGGGAGGGGGAGGGTATTCCCGCCCCCACATTTGAAAACATCTGAAAACATAACGCTCCCACTTACATTCGGACTATCGAACCTTCTATCTATCGGACCTTCTGACTATCGGACCCGTTGGTCATTCGATCTATAGAACCTTCGGACTATTGGACCCTCCTGCCGATTCGGTCTATAGAACCTTCTGTCTACTGGACCCTCTCGTACATTCGGTCTATCGAACCTTCTATCTATTGGGTGTCGGTCTATCGGACCCGCTAACTATCGGACCTTCTAGCTATAGGGATGACCCCCCTAAATATAGGGCAAAGTCAAAAGTGAAAAGTTGCAGAATGCATTGTTATTGTTCACACTGAGTTCTAAACTGGAATGAAAGGTTTTGTTTCTTTGTTTTTGTTCCTTTTGGTTTGTTTAATTTTGTATTAGGTGTGCATGTTTCTGCTGTAATCCCTTGTTTGGTGGACAAATATTGTTTTCAGTGATTTTGAAGTGGAATTATTCTTTTGTTTTAAGATGGAATGTGTTTTAATCAGCAACTGATTGTGATAACATTAATATTGTGTTTTGGTTTCATGCAGAATATTGCAAGTTTCCACCTTAGCAGTACACAACTGCGGTGGGGAAAAAAGTCTCCCCTCAGCAAATTATCTCATTTTCAGCCATGTAACCCTATCACAGAAACATAAGCAACACAAACCCTCCTCTTCTCTTGGATTGCTTTTCACTTCAACAAACACATTCCCCTTTCTTGATGTGAACTCATGTTCTTTAACTCTCTCTCCCCTCTCTAACGAAACAAAAACAAACACAAATACACAAATTTGCAAATGACAAAATGTTTGGCACTTTTTATTGAGTAACATGCACATCAAATGTGGAATAGCAAAGTTCAGTAGCGAGTATAAGATCCGAATACAGCTACGACAGCCTGGCATCTCCTTCCTCATGCTTGTCACCAGCCTGGTGATGCGTTGCTGTGGGATGAGGTTCCACTCTTCGATAAGGATCTGTCGCAACTCAGTGTAGTGTGATCTGCCACTCTGGCGCGTACAGCACGGCCAAGCTGGTCCCACAGGTGCTCGATTGGGTTCAAGTCGGGGTTGTTCGCAGGCCAATCCATCCTCGTCACTGCCTCCTCCTGCAGGTATTCGGTGATGATCCTTGCTCTGTGTGGGCGGGCGTTGTCATCTTGGAAGATGGCGTTTGGTCCAAGATTGCGCATGTCATCTTGGAAGATGGCGTTTGGTCCAAGATTGCGCATGTATGGGAATAGCAAAGGATCAGAAGTTCAGTAGCGAGTATAAGATCCGAATACAGCTACGACAGCCTGGCACCTCCTTCCTCATGCTTGTCACCAGCCTGGTGATGCGTTGCTGTGGGATGAGGTTCCACTCTTCGATAAGGATCTGTAGCAACTCAGCCAGTGTAGTGTGATCTGCCACTCTGGCGCGTACAGCACGGCCAAGCTGGTCCCACAGGTGCTCGATTGGGTTCAAGTCGGGGTTGTTCGCAGGCCAATCCATCCTCGTCACTGCCTCCTCCTGCATGTATTCGGTGATGATCCTTGCTCTGTGTGGGCGGGCGTTGTCATCTTGGAAGATGGCGTTTGGTCCAAGATTGCGCATGTCATCTTGGAAGATGGCGTTTGGTCCAAGATTGCGCATGTATGGGAATAGCAAAGGATCAGAAGTTCAGTAGCGAGTATAAGATCCGAATACAGCTACGACAGCCTGGCATCTCCTTCCTCATGCTTGTCACCAGCCTGGTGATGCGTTGCTGTGGGATGAGGTTCCACTCTTCGATAAGGATCTGTCGCAACTCAGCCAGTGTAGTGTGATCTGTCACTCTGGCGCGTACAGCACGGCCAAGCTGGTCCCACAGGTGCTCGATTGGGTTCAAGTCAGGGCTGTTCGCAGGCCAATCCATCCTCGTCACTGCCTCCTCCTGCAGGTATTCGGTGATGATCCTTGCTCTGTGTGGGCGGGCGTTGTCATCTTGGAAGATGGCGTTTGGTCCAAGATTGCGCATGTATGGGATGACCTCTGGCCGAAGAATGTTGTCTCGGTATCTCTCTGCTGTCAGGTTTCCATCAACGATGGTAAGCTGTGTCTTTCCCTCAGCAGATATGCCACCCCACACCATAACACTGCCTCCTCCAAACGCTGTTACCCGGTCGATGCAATAGACAATAGCCAAGATAGCCATTCAATTTGCAACTTTTC
Source organism: Heliocidaris erythrogramma (assembly GCA_025617745.1). NCBI lineage: Eukaryota > Metazoa > Echinodermata > Echinoidea > Camarodonta > Echinometridae > Heliocidaris > Heliocidaris erythrogramma. The sequence continues at coordinate 5,916,650 of CM046869.1, read as the reverse complement.
ACTTTTGACTTTGCCCTCTATTCAGGGGTGCTGTGCATTCAAGGATGACATAACCATTACAAATGGGGCATGGATGTGAAGGGGGATAAATGAACTTTCCAATGATTTAAAAATCAAGAATGATTAAAAAGCCGCCAAAAAGATATCAAGGCTCAAAGTTGAATTGCAGAACTTTTTTTTGAGGGGTTTATATACAAGTAAAAGTTGGCCACTGCACTGCTTATTGATTGATGTTGCACGATACTCAATAATGAAAAGGTAAGAGGTCAAGGAGAAAGAAGAAGTTTATTTCTGAAGAAGGTAAGTTTTGTAGACAATAACTGCCTTATTTTGAATGTTATGTCTATTGGAAAGTAGTGTACAGTAGTTTATATACAACCCTTGTTGGAAATCTGATTCCCTGTCATGAATTAAACCTAAGGGGTTAATCTCCCATATAAACATAGAGAAAGAAACAATATTCTGATTCAATTTACTTTGTCAAACTCTCTTATTTTTTAATCATGCGTGTCTTTGCTTCTGGGAAGTCACATGTAATGCATCTCGTTTGATACATTGTCTGTGTCTGTGGAGGTGTGTGTTTGTGTGTGTCTTTTCTTCTGGGAAGTCACATAAAATGCCCCTCGTGAAATAAATGAAATAAATTTCATCCCCCACTGAATACTTTGGCGCAAGTCGATTTTTACACTCACGCAAACAATGCCTCCTATACATCCAAGAGTGAACATATACCACATAAAAATGATATCAAATGACTCAGGATAAGATACTTTTTTTCAAAACATGTTTAATAATTTTTCATTCAAACCTATAAGTTTTAAAATGATTAGGAACATTCTAAGTGTAAACTTTTAAAAAAATATATTGATGTTTTGAAATGTCTTGTTATCACAAATACCGTTATTGAGATAAAAGAGTAACGGCTATACGGTGTGAATCGCCACAAGAAAAGCCACAAAAACAAACTTGTGATATAGGGAAAAGAAGTCAAAGGATAACAGAATTATGAATACTTCTCAAATCTCCTCTGTAATGATTTTCTGATACCATTGACTTATAGGGTTTTTGATGGTCACAAGAGGCCATTGTGGGCCTATTAACCGGTCTTTACCTTAACAAAGGTCATTCAGTAGCGGAATGGACATGTTGATACTGGGCTGTCCATATATAATGATATATGGACAAAGTGAAGCCAACTTAGTCCGGCGTTTTCAAAAAACTGGTTAGCTTGGTGGAAAGATCTTAATCCTCCGAAACTTCTTTCGTCTTTATATTCATTATCCTTGTTAGGAAGGGAACGGCGCTCTCTCTGCTCCTGTTGTCGATGGACACTTTCTGCCTGAAGATCCGGTCGAAATGGTCAAACGACGGCAGTTCAAGGTCCTACCTACCTTGCTTGGAAGCAACGAGGACGAGTCTGCTATCAATTACGCGTTTATTGATGTTCCAAGCTCCTTGTTTGAACCTCCCATCGTGAACATCTCCCTATTCAGATCTTATCTACCAAGACTCGTTTACTACGCCACGTCAGATGTTGAGATAGCTGCAGTGGAACAGCACTACATTGATTGGAGTCTTGCTGACGACGCCTCGGCCACTCAGTTGGATAGCCTGATACGACTGACGACCGATCAAACTTTCGCGTGTCCTACTGAATACTACGCACGCGCTCTGGAAGCGGGAGGAGCAGAAGTGTACAGGTACGAGATGACCCATGACCCGACATGGTCGGTTTACGCAGGTGTTCCAGAATGGACAGGAGCTTCCCATGCAGAAGATCTACAGTACGTCTTTGCGTGGGGGTTGAACCCAACCATTAATGGCGTGGTTGGACAGACAGATGAAGAGAAGTTAATGTCTATTGAATTCATGCGTTACTGGACGAACTTTGTGAAATCAGGGTAAGATAAAAACGAGTATGAGTTACGTTGTTTCAGTATCTATTATGAATAACCTCACAAAAGTGCCCCCACATCCTCCTAGACCGAATGAAATGATGTACATGTACGTAACATTATCTTTTCACTTGGTACCATATGGGAAGGCGAGGTTTGAACGGACATAGTGATTATTCTTTCAGTGAACAACGCAGAACATTATCTTTAGCTATGAAATGCATCTTGACCGAAGCTGAAATTACTCACGCAACCTGTTCACCTTTTCTTATAATAATTATTTTTTTAAAATATGAATTCGATGACACGGATAAGACAACTTGTGTCACCTTATATTACTTTTAATGTGCTACTGGAAAAACTCTATCTGCACTAATAAAGCCTACAATGAAGCGCAAAAGAACGGGCACAATTGCATGCATAAATTAAGCTTGTAAGTGATGAATGACACGACCATTCAAGGCAACATAGGGCACCTGTTTGATCTTATTTTGCTTTCAGTCATAAATACAATGTCATGAACGTTACAAAATGAATGTGGCTCAATTAGTAAGATTCGGTAAACCATAAATATGACTAACAAGTTAAAGTGCATTCCAACCTTGGTAATAAGTTTGTGTAAAAGCAGAAAAATGAGGGAAAAAAGGGATGGTGGAAGTTTGAAAGTAATCGGACAAGGAAATAAGAAATTTATGGATGTTCGAATAATGAGATCACTACAACTATGCGAATCTCAAACTGTCAATTTGGTCAGTCGATTATGACGTACTTCCGGACAACTCTCCCGTTTGTCATACACAAAAATATCATTAATTTGCGGTTACCTCCGAAGCACTTTTACCCTCGGGGCAGTACTCAAAATATATTTAAGCTAGTATATTTTTTATAGGTCCTCATGAAAGAAAAAGATCCTACTGAGTAATACACTTGGGGAAAAAATGACATTTTAGTCATTTTGAGTGTTGGAGCGAATGGGGAGTTGTCCGCAACTCCCTCACAGTCACATTACCTATTCTGCTCAGTGGCGGATCCAGGAATTCGAAATTGGTAAAGAATTTTTCAATTATCCATGTGCGAAAGTCGCATTTTGAGAGCACAGTTGGAAAAAGTCTCCCCAAACAAATGTTTCAAAATATTGTTTGACATTTTCAATCCTGTGGATAGCTCTTGATAGCTTTTGTTAATTGGGGGCACAATCCAGCCTTGACAAGAATTGATATTGGCTCTGGCTGTATCATCAGGAGACTCTTGATGACAGACAGTCAACCTGTTCGAAACGCCGAGTTTTCTCCACTCTCAGCCTACTCATCTGGTTTACAGTCCTTTTCAGGATTTCACACTTTCAAGAAAGATTACTTCTACATTCTCTGAATTTCTATCTTGCCTTTCCTTTTCTTCTCCTCTCAACTTTTTATCCACTTTCTTCTTCTTCCTCAACAGTCCTTTTTCAGGACTAACCACATGGTGAATCGTAAGCCTTCTCCACGTTATCAGTACCACCATGTAAACCTCTACCTTCAAAGATCATCTGACTAACTGTTTAAAGTATCATTACTTTCAATTTAGAAATCCGAATGAACCGATGACGAGCGATGTCTACCCCGAGTGGCCAAGATACACCATACCTGAACAGGAATACAAGAAGCTGTCCCTAAATATGACCAATGGTCGAGCGATGAGGGCGGCATCGTGTTCTTTCTGGTTGAACTACATGTCGGGATTACACCTCCAAACAGGTAATTAAGGAGCTACACTCTGAAAAAGCGGCTTCTTGTAAGCACCTTTACCATTGAAAAGGGAGCTTACCAACCACTGTTATTTCAAGTTTGGGCACCTCTTCAGGACATAATTTTCCTAGAGTGTACCAGGAAGAACACTGTGAACCGCAGATTGACTGTAATTAAACGCAGATATAGAATCATCATCAGTGTGAACACTATTTTCCCCTCATAAAGTCAAAACAGGTGTTCTGATTCAACCCTGTGGTCGAATTGGCATATATTAATAATACACACGCGCTCCCATACAGTGTAAGGCCGGGGAACACTGTGATGTATTTCTGTAGTCTATGACAGTAGCCTGGCTAGTTCATTCAATTATCTTGATATTTTTCACACGGGGGGGGGGGGGGGGGGCAGTGGTCAATGGAAAGAAGGTGCCCTTCCTGCGATGAAAAATGATCCTTCCAGATGAGTATAATAATGTTCCACTTTCGTGACGGGCTTCCGTGACGGTATCAGTGCCACTTCTAATGGAGAATTGTCCTGTTATGTTTATTATACTGATGTACCCTCAGTTTACCCCTTCATGGACATCTATATGCTGTTAATTTATGAAATGAAAATGGGCAGTTCCACGGTAACTCACATTTTTCTTTCTTAATAACGTAACGAGAGTAACCGAATATTAGCTTTTTCTTCTTCTGAAGTTTTAATACTGTCTTTACGTACTCACGTACATATGTATATGCGCATTGTTGTAACTAAAACTCATTTACCTAACACCTGTAGTTAAAGAAAATGAGAACCTCTCAAAATGTTACGTGAGTAACCGTGGAATTGCGCAAATGTGTTTTGTGTAGTATGTTGCATAGCACTTTTAGAACATTTTTTCTCAACAGAAAACGCCATACCAAGTAAGTCTAAAATGGCTTTAGACGATGCTAGAGTTATCTAATAAGCATTCTTTTTAGTCAATGCACCTTTCAAATTTGAGATGCCAGGAAATATGCCCTTTAAAGAAGATATTTTGTTAGTGTTGTTATATAGTGAAGGAAGAAATCAGAGAAAAGAAAGAGCTGTTTTTTGTACTTTAGGAGTGGCATATTTTCTTCATCGCAGGAGCACAGATTGTCCTTAAAAATGGTCAGTTATTGTAAATATTTCCCCTTTTGTTGGATGGTGGCCTTGCATGACTTATTTGAGTATATATGTACCAAGCAATAGACCTAGAACTCATGAAAACTCTAATGACGAGATGTTGTGTAGTGATCCCAGATCAGAGATATTTCTCCAAGGGGATGAAGAAAAAAATAACCTTTCTCTCTTGCTTGTTCGCTTTGCTCGGTCGAAATTAGATCAAGATTTGCTATCGGCTACTATTGTGTAGGAAAATATTGATTTATTCATGATCAAATTAAAATATAACTGTTAATTCATTTTAATCCAGAGGGGGGGGGGGGGGGGGAATCAAATACCAATGTGTGATGGAATTTAAAATCTTTTCAAACGAGTTTCTGTATAGATGCCCCATTTTCTAAAAAAAATCCTCTTTGATCGATGCTCCTCTGCTTTCAAAAGTAAATGTATCACCGCCATTGCTGTAATATAGCGCATTAATCAAAATTATATCCTTGTTTATTTTTAGTTCATATCGTATAGTAACTTCTTGACACATATTTATTCCTTTTTTTAGTATTCTATTTTAAGTATATGATCCCTTAGTCCCTGGTAACTTATTTTCATGTATTATTGTCCTCACAGCTCCAATGGAAGAAGTATATGAAGACTGGGTGAAGAACTATGAACTATGGCGGGATACAGACATGCCTAGCTGGACCTACGAATTCGAGAAGTACAAAGACGAAAATACCTGCCCTACGGCCTCACCATAATCAACTTAATCTTCTAAAACAGGCAGCAAATTTACAATCAGAGAATGATCATTTACCAAATTATACTGAAATCTTTGAAAGGCACACGGGTGCAAATATGAATTGGGGACAGTCGTGATGCTTTGTCAGTGTCATAATGCCTGATTTGAATAGTTTTCGTGTTAATGATGCTGCACACACACACGCACCCACACACCATTTCATCTTTATTTTGCAAACCATGATAAAAAGCGTACAAAACATAGCATATATAATAAGTGTGATACATTGTAAATATTGAAAATGCAAATTCATATTAAAAAAAAAAATACATATAAATTAGCAATACATAAAATAGGTGAATAAATATGAATATATAAAGGAAATATATTGCGTAAGTAAAATAAACGTAAATTGTGTTCAAGGTAAAAATGGTTTGCGGGCACACATAAAAATGCCTAGAGGCCTGCAGTGAGGGTGAATTCTTTAAATAGGACGGTGTATTGTTCCACAGTTTTGAACCATTTAATTTGATCGAGTTTGACGAAAGCATACTTGTTTTTAGAAATAGTGGACGGAAATTAAAATAAGTCGTTGCTTAAAAAATAAAAATCGTTTTCTCATTTTGTTGTTTGTGCTTTCTTCGACGTAAGTTGTTGTTTGTGCTTATTTCTTCGACGGAAGTTATTGAAACCTTGGTAAGTTAGCTATCACGATCATTTGTTCTAATCTTCATGTTGTTTTTCATCCTTCCACGCCGGGGAGGGGGTTAAGGTTTCCATGACTCCCATTTACAATTCTGGCCACCATGTTCTTATCCATGTCCGCAATGTCAAAATGTAAGGACTCCTTTTTTTTTCATTTTGCGTATTCTAAAAATTGTTGGCAAACCTTTATCAGTTTGGACGGATTGATCTAGCAAAGCCCCTGTTTATTATATTTGTTTCTTTTATAAAGCTCAGATTGTTGTTCAGTTTATCTCCAACTGTCCTAGTGATTTTCTCTGACCTTGCTGTTTTTGCTTTGTTCTCATTTTCTGCTCTCAGATTTAAGTAATACCGTTTTCACATTTACCTACTACCAAAGTGGGCTTAGTCCGGCTTAATCGCTGTCAATAGATCCGCTTCCAGACCTGATAACATCCATGTTACATCAGCAAGACAGAAGAGCATCTGCTATGCGCATTTGTTTCCATGGTTTCTGCTAATTTTCTCACATTGTAATTTTCTCACATTTACTTTCTTTATGATATATTCAATTTACTTCAATCCTATCAATTATGATATTTAATTATTCGTTTTTTATTCGTTTTTCCTTCTATCTTATCTTTATACCATTGATGGCTCCATGCCTACCGGAAGTGTCATTCCCACGTTATTTTGCTGTTATTAGTGTAGCGAGGGAGCAAAGCGACCGAGCAGATATTTTTAACTATTCTTTAACAATTCAATTCAATTCATTTTATTTCACATCTCTTTAAAAAGTTTATAACAACACATGCATAAAATCAGAAATAAACAACATATTAAAGGGAATTAACAACAATGCAAGAATATAATATCAAAAATAAATGATACGAGAGAAATTAATATAACGTCCAGATGTGGATGTGAGGGGGTAGCAAAGGCCATTGACCTGTCAAGGCTACCCCCGTATTGACATAAACACTGGCATAAAACATAAGTAACAATACAAGAACGAAAAAATAACAAACAAATAACATAGGATTACACAAAATAGCAGGCAAGTTTGGTATTTAAGTGGATTGATAGTTCAGAAGGTAAGTTTTGTATTTTCTTTTAAAAGATTGCAGCGAAGAACATTGTTTAAATACTGATGTCATATTGTTCCACACAGTCGGTCCATTATAACTTACAACTGTTCTTGAGAAACTGTAACGGTAGAAGGGGATGTATAAGTTATTGGCGTTTCTTGTTGAATATTTGCTTATATTACTATTATAAATAAAATAATTATTGAATATATCAGGCAAAATATTTCTATGATAAGAAAATATAAATGATGCAATTTGAAAAGTGTATAAATCATAAATCTTCAGAATCTTCAGCTTTAGGAATCATCTGTTTTTATGAGCCAAGCATGACGAATTAGTTTTAACTCGTAGTACCCGATTTGTAACCGAAAAAGTTATTGCATTAAGTAATTGCACAGTTACCCCATATAATATTGCAATAACGTAGGTGTGGTAATATCATAGTATTATATAATTTGACAAGAATGCGCAAAGGTAAATCATTTTTCAGTCTGTTCAGAATTCCAATAAACTTAGAAATATTATTTGTGATGTGATTTACATGTTCTTTCCAACTCAGATTTTCATCAATAATTACACCTAAAAATTTCGTAAACGGCACCTTTTTAATTTCAGTATCATTAATGTACAATTTTATTGTGTTGTATTCGACTTTCTTATTTTTGGATTTAAAAATCATTAAAGAAGTTTTATTGACGTTTATTTGAAGCCTATTAGCGAGAAACCATTGATTTATTTTATACATTTTATTATTTAAATTATCATTTAATTGGATGGGATCCTTCCCAGATAAAAATAGACTTGTATCATCGGCGAATAATGTGGTAGATAAAACACCACTGACATACTGAAGGTCGTTGATATGCAATAAAAAAGCAGAGGCCCTTAATTGCACCCTTGAGGTACTCCTACTGTAATATTCTCAGACGGTGAATAAATTTTATTAATACAACACTCTAAAAACTCAAATGTTAAATCTACATGTAAAAGGTTGGAGGAGTGACATTTTGAAAATGGTAAATTAACACTTTTAACATGCTGGATCTAATAGTTTAAAGGTTGGATGCAGCATGTTAAAAGTGTTCATTTACCATTTTGAAAATGTTGTCACTCCTCCAACCTTTTAAATGTAGATTTAACATTTGAGTTTTTAGAGTGAAACATACTGTTTTCGGTTGCTTCAATAACCAATTATCCATTTTAATACTGTTCCTCTGATTCCATACGAAGATAACTTATCTACTAAGATATCATGATTAATACAATCGAACGCCTTTGAAAAATCTAAAAATATCCCTACTGTTATGTTTTTATCTTCAAATGCTTTAGCAATTTTTTCTGTAAAATCAATCAAAGCATGAACAGTATACTGTATCCCTGTCTAAAACCAAATTGCTTACCGTATAATATGTTATATTTAGATATAAAAGATATTAGTTTATCATATACAATTTTTTCAAATATTTTAGTGAATACTGATAATATTGATATTGGCCTATAATTCGTCACTAATGCTTTATTACCACCTTTAAAAACAGGAATTTCTTTTGCAATTTTTAATGAGTTTGGAAAAACACCCCTTTCAAGGGACAAATTAATAATACACTGTTGGTCATAATGTTAGCATAATTGGTATTTTCATAGTCATCCGTTGATTTAATCATATTTAAAAGCCTAAATAGATAATATTGACCAGGTTCATTGATTACATAATGATTTTGTATTGTTGAGGTAAAAGTCGGTCAAGTGGAACATTCCATAACGTGGCCTATCTTATTGTTTGGTGGTATGAAAGGCAGAGCCTCCTTTCTGTGTTGTTTTGCTGTCCGTTTCGTGCAGAAAGCCTGCGTGTGTTAACAACCCGTTTTCAGAGTTAGCTTGATCAATTCCTACCAAATTTGGTACACTGATTCCTTACACTATGCCTCGCCCAACGGCACTTGCAATTCGTCAGAGGGTACTTGCACTCCGACGGAATGGACGGACACAGGCCCAGATTGCAGATAATCTTGGACTATCGCAGAGTTGTGTGTGCCGCATACTCAGAAGACATCGAGAGGCGGGTACTTTGAGTCCAGAGAGATCTACAGGTCGACCACGAAGAACATGCGCACGGGATGACCGTCAACTGCTGAACATGTGCCGTAGGAACCGGAGAATGCCAGCGAGTCGTCTTGCCACTTGTGCAGGAGGCACTTCGGAGTGAACGTTTCACGGTAAACCGTAAACAGGAGACTTGTCAAATATGGCTACAGAGCTCGGCGAATGACCAAGGTTCCACGTCTCACTGTTCGCCACCGGGTTGCTCGACTCCTGTGGGCTAGGAGGCACAGGAAATGGCAGTTTGGTCACTGGAGCCATGTAATCTTCACTGATGAAAGCCAGTACATCCTTGACCGCACCGATGGGAGGCAGAGGGTTCGACGATTGAGGGGCGAGAACCTCCGTAATGACTGTGTCCAGGAAACCAATCAAGCAGGTGGAGGCTCAGTGATGGTATGGGCCGGAATACATTATGGCGGAAAAACGCCATTGGCTGCACCTGAAGGAAACGTCAACGCCGTCGTGTACCGCGATATCCTGGAACGACATTGTCTTCCATACGCGAGAAGAGTATATGGCAATAACTTTCAGCTCCAAGACGACAACGCTCGATCACATAGGGCACGTCTGGTGAGGGAATTCCTTGACGCAGAGGACGTGCAGCAGATGCCTTGGCCTGCCAGTTCCCCCGACATGAACCCCCATTGAGCACGCCTGGGATGCATTGGGCCGTGCCATCAGTGAGAGAAACAATCATCCTCAAAATGTGCAGGAGTTAGCCCAGGCACTGACCGAAGAGTGGGATGCACTGCCCTTGAACACCATCAACAACCTTGTGGACAGTATGCCACGGCGTGTGGAGGCACTGGTGCGTGCCAGAGGTGGCCATACCAGGTACTAAGTGACCCAACAAGATTAAAAAGAGGAACACTTCCCTTCAATCATCAAAAGATCCTAAGATTTTATTTTTCACGATAAACTTATCATGGTTAAACATTTACCAAAAACGATACATTTTATCTAGGAATCCAAGGTCTGGATGATTGTGTTTGTCAAAAGTGGTTTAAACCAGTGTATAAAGTTTGTATGAATTAATTTTTGTCTAATATTTTTTATTTCATATGTTGAGAACAGATTTATCAATAAAAATCGGTGAAGATATAAGCTTTATTTTGCAAAAAAATGACTCGCATTGTTGTCAATTGTGTACGAAAGGTAAAAAAAAAAATTATGCTACCATTATGACCAACAGTGTATTACTATTGCATTGATGGAATATTTAACCGTTTTAACACTAATGTCATCGTGACCTGCACTTTTATCTACATCCAATTTAGAAACAATATCATAAATCAATGCCTTTGATACTGGTGTAAAATTCATTGACTGGCAAACGGAGTTCCTCAAGTATTTCTTGAAATCTTCTTTTCCTGAGCGGTTACTACTAGCTCCATGAATATGAGACCCAATGGTACTAAAAAGCGTATTAAAAATATTGACAATTTCGTGCTTATTTTCAATTACCTCTCCATTATTTTCAATTTTATAATCATCTGTTATATTGTTATTTTTTGTTAAAATATTATAAATTATTTTCCATGTTGCTTTAGCATTGTATTTTACATTATCAAATTTATGGTCATAGAATTCACGCTTCTTCTGACGGATAAAATTATGAACAACATTTCTATATCTTTTATAAACACTTTCTCTATAAGAAGTAGGATTCTTTAAAAAATTCTTATACAAAATATATTTACGTTTACACATCTTTTTTACTTCATATGAAGGCAAAGCTAATCTATAACACTCCCTTTGCTTCTCACATTAATAGTTGGGAAGCTCTCATCGTATAATTGGGTATATACTTCCAAAAATTTGTCGTATCTTTCATGAACACTATCTATGTAATTCAATAATTCCCAGTCAATAAACTGTAAATTTATACAAAGGTCTTTCATGCTTTCATCATTAAATTCTCTTCTGGTGTAATGTACATTTAAGCCGTTAGGAAATAAATTTCATTTAATTACTATGAAGGGAGTTAAATGGTCACTATTAAACATCTGTTGTAACTACACCAGATTTTAAGACTTTTTCGGAATGATTATAAAATATATTATCCAATATGGTTGCGGAATGACTGGTTATCCTTGTGGGTTTATAGTTTATAGTATACGAAAAGGTAACAAAGGTATTGAAAAAGTCGTATGTGTGAGAGGTAGAATCTATGTGCATCAAATCAACATTAAAATCATCCATGACAATACACTCTTTTTTCTCGTTAGAAATCTTGCTTAAAGGTAATTGTAAAATATCATTAAAATCTTTCAATGGTTGACTCGGAGGTCTGTAAATGACACCAATAACAAAACTTTTTGATCCACAGTACACTTCAATAAATAAACACTCAATGTAATTATTAAAATATCTAGATCAAGTCTCCTTACAAACTTCAAACATTTACTTACATACATGCCAACTCCTCCCCCTCTTTTACTATCCCGGTTATTGGCAATAAAGGAAAAATCAGGTATGTTAAAATATACTTCCTCGTTGTGTCGAAGCCACGTTTCAGAAACCTCTAAGAATGATATGGATTGCCCAAGATTCCCAATACACTGTGAAAAATTATCAAAATTACGTTTAAGGCTACGGCAATTAAAATGAAGTAATGTCAACACATCCTTTGCATTATAAGTACGTGTTAATTCACAGGGGGATTATGGGGTCCAGTCTCCCACCATAATTCTCTGACAAGCAAACAAAAAAAGTTTTCGGTTCTAAAGGGGGGTGGGGGCACAATGCATACTTTTCTTTCAAGGGGGGGGGGGGGGCACGGGCCGTGATTGCCTCCCTAAATCCCCCACTGGGAACAGCTATAGAGGTATGAGTGATGCAAAACCCCCGCTCTAGCTCTATGACCATGCAGGCATGCACTTTGGCAATATTGTAATGCTCAACCCCGTCTAAATGAGTGAGAATGCATTGAAAAGTTTAGTACAATGACATGGTGATTTTTTTAAAATGGGAATTTAACTCGCATCTCTTTGGCAAGGTATAAAAAGTCATTGTTCGCGGTGGTACCTCTTCTTTTCTGACAAAACATGGGGGACATTTGATATGATGTCCCCTCAAACAAAATCGGGGGGGGGGGGGGACGTGTCCCCCCTGTCCCCCACATTGCTAAATAATTTATGACCGGTCCATACATCTGACATACCAATTTCATTTAATGTAGACTCAATGTATTCATGTGATAGTATCAGTACCCCTTCTATGGGAGAATTGTTCTGTTTTAAAAATTATAATGATGTGCTCTCATTTTACCCCTTCATGGAAATATATGTGCTGTTATTTTCTGAGATGAAAAATGGCAATTCCACTGTTACTCAGATTTTATGTTTTTTAATAATGTAACGTGAATAACCGAATGTGCAGGGTTCGCAGAATGTATGTTTCTTCTTCTTAAGTTTTGATACTGTCCTTAGGTATTCCAATATAAGTGAATTGAGGGGGGGGGGGGGGGGCTGAGACTGCAGCCCGCACATTTCTGAGTAGACACGTTTTATAAAACCTCGGAAAAAGTGTTAAAATTGTCATTAATGAATGACATCCAATCAGCCCCCCCCCCCCTTTCAAAAATGCTCCGCGGCCACTGCATTGTGTTGTTTGTGCTTTCTTCGACGTAAGTTGTTGAAACCTTAGGAACTAAACTAAGCTATATGTTACGATCATTCGTTCTTATATCTTCATGTTGTTTTCCATCCTTCCACGCAGGGGAGGGGGTGGGTAGGTTTAAGGTTTTGATGACTCCCATTTAAAATTCTGGCCACCATGTTCTTATCCATGTCTGCAATCTCAGAATATAATCAGGACCCCCCCCCCCCTTTTCTTTTTCTTTTACAAAGCTCAGATTCAGAAAAAAGGTTTGCGGTACAACCATGTGAGTTGGAATAACTCCACGTTCCGGTCAGAATGCTCTGGCCGTCGTCATAAGAATGAGAAGAGCGAATAAATCAGCAGAATTTTATATATGAAGTAGCAATTCACTTATTAAAACGGAATTAGTATAGAAAGAAATAGTAACAGTAACTGAAATGTTTACTACGAGTTGACAGATTACACTTGAAAAGCACCAGTTACGAGACAGACTCTAGTCTTTATTCTGAGCCGTTCAATCTGTAAAATACAAAAGAATAAAGCCAATATGAATATTTGCACATAACTGCATATTCATATCAAAAGAAGTCTGAATCTCAGTACTGTATAATGATACATTGTATCTCAAATGTTATGACCTGATGCATTATACTTTATAAATATAAAATAAAACAGCAAAATGCATACTATCTAATTTGAATTACCTATGTAATTAATGCCCTTTATGCAAATTCATGCACTGTCTTTTATCTATGTAATTGTTTCTAAATTACTTATTTATCATATGCAAACTCATAAAATACATCTTTAGAATGTTTCATAATCATCATCATAATTGTACCTTTTTATCATTTTAGTGATGCATCTTGCCAACCATTATTTCCTACGTTCACTTTGTACGACCAATTTCTACATGCTGTATTGTGTATACATATACAGCTTATACCCAAACCCCATTCATTTATCACACCAACAAAAAGTGTCTTATATTTCACCAAATACATCATAATCATAAAATTCTGTCACACAACATCATTTTGAATGATTAAACCACAATAATATTCAAGAAATGTTACTTACAACTTTGGGCTTATGCTGAATTAACTGGATTTCTAACGACAACTCCTAGAAACATCCATCACCAAAAACGTGAAATTAGGCTGGCAAACCAAAAACGCCCTCACACATCTAAATCATTACAGTCCCCGCTTCTGACGTCACAATACGAACCAGACTGTTATCACAGTAAATCCTGTAGCTTAAATCCCGGCCCCTTAAATGAGAAGCCTACATATGAACATTTACAAATATTTTCCATTCTACTGAACCTATAAAACTGTATACAAATATTAATCCTTTAAGTTTGGATTACGTACAGTATAATAAGCTTTCCTTTAAATACATGTATCTTACTTCTCCCTTTAAATCATTTTCCTTGTAAACTGTGACATAGCAAGCAAAATGCATAACTAAAGGTTACAGAAATACATGCTTGTTCTGGCATCTTCAATAACAGCTAAATCTGCAAATTGTTCTTAGAAATCTTTGCTCATAAAAATTTGAAATAACCCAGAAGTTATTCATACTGAATATTTATAAATTGAATAATTAATGTCATGGAATACTATTTAAACACAGGCTTGGGCTATTACCCAAAAATTTTATGCAACATGTTGACATTAAATTGTTCAGTTTATAGATATAATACTAGAAATAGAATGAAATATAATATCTATTACCAAACAATATGAATTACTCTTTCAGACATAAGCTCCTTCTGTATGGAATTCTATTCCATCATATAAACAACTTCTGTTCAAATTTAATAAAGCTGAACTGAGCTGAACTGAAATAATACATTCAGTTTGGAATACACTAATTTATCAACACATGCATCTATATGCAGAATACTTCATGAATTTGCACAAATTTAAAGTACTGTACAAAACTATCTTCATGATTCTTTCGCTTTAACATGAACTCCTGGTTATCAAGAATTATGAAATGTACATACGTAATATAATACAAAGGAAAAGTATTGCTCAGCTTTTTTTGCATATATCACCTTCAAGCTATACACACATACAACATGTAATCAAAACTTATTTAAAGACAGACAGCATTGCTATTCTATCCATTTCTCTTATGCTGAGAAGTGAAAACATTACATATAACCAAATTTTCACTGTTAATTGGTCAATTACAGCTTTCACTGAACAAATAAAGCAATCTATATTCCTTTCAACTGCAAAGTATAGTCCAAAAATTAAGTCCCTGCCACTTGGCAAAATGATCAATTTTGTACCTGATAATATCAATGTACACCGGGTACTTAAAAGTCCCAAACTGCACTGAAAGAATTTCTACCCTTTCCTTTGGAAACTATAATTAGTACACTTTATGTTTGTACATGTATCAAATATTCAACCAACAGGTATTGGTATTCCAGTAAAAGTTAACACTATAGGTGTAATAAATTTCGTTTTCACAAGAGTGATAACACAAATTAATATTTCTGCTCACCCTACACATACATGTATACACATGAAAACAGCTTTTTTTCGTTTTAACAGACAATATATAAATATATATATGTGTATAAATATGAAAAATACACAGTTTGTGTTTCCACTTGAAACATCTAAGTCTCTGCTCACAAGTAGAGTTATCAGTTTCTCAGTTTGGCTGTTCTCATTGTCTGAATATTAATACTGTGCTATGAATCTTTGGTTTTGTTTACAAATATAAACTTTTAAGAAGCAATCATAATCTTGCTTCTTTAAATTAATTAATTGTGACATGCAGACTGTTCTCTAGACTTCGTGAAGAATCTCAAGTTGTTTTCTAGATCCCGCGAAGACGCTAAACTGGGCTATCATCTTACACGTACCTCGTGAAAATGCATATAAAGCTATTTACGAAAACGTTTAATCACTATCAACTGGACTTTGCGGAAACGCGTCCCGAATATGCCTACCTAGACTCCCTTCCTGACTTTATCATTAAATTTTCCATCAAGGAAAAGTAAAATGAGGCGGCGCTAGGCTCGCACCTCCATCTCTAATACATGTAATCACAAATTAAACTATTCCCCTGCTTCTAAAATCAAACACAATTTGGTGATGGGTCTCACAAGGACGCTAGATTTCGTCTGGACTTCTACACTGCGAACAAATCCCTCACGGTCCGGCCTAGTACGAAGGACTTTCGCTAGCTGCCACGAATTACGTGGAAGATTGACATCGGCTACAAGCACTAGATCGCCCACTTTCAGGTTTCGCTCAGGGTCAACCCACTTCTGCCTGCCTTGTAGCTGTGGTAGGTACTGTTTAACCCACCTTCTCCAAAACACATCAGCTAAGTATTGGGCCTGTCGCCATCGACGCCTAGCATACATGTCACCCTCCTTCGTCAATGTCGGAGGAAGTTGTGGCTTGGAGTGTAGATGAAGCAGGTGGTTCGGTGATAGTGCTTCAAAGTCATCAACACCACTAGCAATCTTGGTGATCGGTCTGCTGTTCACAATGTTCTTGATCTCGCAAAAGAGAGTCTGTAAACTCTCATCAGATAGCAGCTGTTGACTGGCTAGGGAATATAACAGTTTTCTCACAGTTCTAATTTGCCGCTCCCATACTCCACCATGGTGAGAGGCACCGGGTGGATTGAATGTCCATTGAATATTCTTCTGGAGCATGGTGTCATTCAGCTGAGCTTTGTTCCAAGCTTCTATTTCTCTTTTTATTTCCTTCTCCGCTCCTACTAAATTAGTGCCGTTATCTGACCGAATCTCCCTCACATTGCCTCGACGAGCTGCAAATCTCCTTATTGCAGCAATGCAGGAATCTGTGTCAAGGGAGTGAGCCACTTCCAAATGTATAGCTCGTATAGCCAAGCAGCTGAACATCACTCCGTATCGTTTCACCAGACTACGACCCCTCTTTACTTCAAAAGGCCCAAAATAGTCGACCCCTACTCTGGTGAATGGTGGTTCATCTGGTCGAAGTCGGTCCTCAGGTAGAGCTGCCATCTTCTGCTTCATCAGCTTTGCTCTTTGCTTGCGGCACACAACACACTTGGTAGTCATCCTCCTGACTGCTGCACCGGCACCTAGCACCCAGTACTTCTGGTGAAGAAGTGAGAGCATATGATTTCTCCCACTATGTCCTGTCATTTCATGAATATGTCTCAGAACTAGGAGTGAAACTGGACTGTTCTTAGGGAGGATGAGAGGATGCTTAGCTTCTGCTGGAAGTGAGGATCTGTGAATTCTTCCACCTACTCGAAGCAGTCCTCCTTCTAGCTTGGCATCTAACTTGTAGATAGGACTGGTTTTCCTCACTCCTGTGTACTTCGCCTGTGCACCCCTCTCCGCATTCTTGCGCCTCAATGCTTCCATCTCAGCAGGGAAGCATCTTTCTTGTTCATGCTGTAGAATCTTTATTTCTGCATTCTCCAACTCTTTGACAGTTAGAAATTGTTTCATGATCGACTTCTCTCCTCTCAGGTACCTAATGACTCGTAGAAGCCATGCCACTGTTCTCTTTAACTTGTACCATGAGGATCGACTAGCTATCAGCTTGTCCATTACATCACCACCATGTGCACTGGATGTTGCATGCACTCTTGGCTTGACGTCTCGTTTGACTTCCTTATCCATTTCAAGGCTGGATCCACCTAACTCTGGTCCAGTAGGCCAATATTCTTCACCAAGATCTAGAAAATCTGGTCCCTCTACCCATCTCTGACTGGACTGTAGTTCATCTGCTGTTAGTCCTCTGGAGATGTCATCTGCAGGATTAGCATGGGACTCAACATGATGCCACTGTTGTGGTTCTGAACTTCTGCGAATAGCTGCTACCCTGTTAGCGACAAAGGTATGAAATCTCTTGTCATCATTCGTCACATACTGAAGGACGATAGTACTGTCTGTCCAGAACACAGATTTACTAATTGGGAGATCTAATTCTCTTCTAAGCATCTGATCTACATGGGTGGAGAGTGTCGCTGCCATCAATTCCAGTCTAGGGAGAGTCATCTTCTTGAGTGGTGCGACACGAGATTTCGCAAACACTAAACTTGTGTGTACTCTTCCTTCATCATTCATCATCCGTAGATAAGATGCTGTACCATATGCCTTTTCAGAGGCATCTGAAAAGTGATGTAGCTGGTACTCAGTTACCCTCCCAAATTCATGAGGCTTATAACATCGGTTGACCTGAAAGCTCTCCATCTGGGGTAGGTCTGCTAGCCATCTTTGCCATCTCTGGCACTGCAGGGTTGGTACTGGCTCATCCCAACCTAACTTAAACGAAGTCAGTTCCTGAAGTATGAGCTTGGCCTGTAACACGAACGGACATAGGGATCGTAGACTGACGATACAATGCTCAATATTCCTCGTCTGGTCAGTGGTTTGACCTTGGGTGTTATCTTATACCCAATACTATCTAGCTCAAGGTTCCAGCTCACACCTAATGCTCGCTCTACTGGCATCACTTCGTGGCTAAAATCGAGTCCCTTAACTTCCTTGGCTCTCTCTTCCATAGGAATCGAATCAATGACACTTGGACTGTTGCTAACCCATTTCGTGAGCTGGAATCCACCACTTTGAACGAGACATCTCAGCTCTGCAGCCAGCTTCATTGCCTCTACTTCAGTCTCGGTAGATATGAGGCAATCATCTACATAGAAGCTATGTTGTACTGCCTCTACTGCTTCAGTACTGTAACTATCCTTGTTGTCATCACTAGTTCGTTTCAAAGCAAAGCTGCAGGCACTGGGGCTCCAAGTGCCTCCAAATAAGTGGACGCACATCCTGTAAACTTTAGGCTCTCTTTCCATGTTGCCATCTTCCCACAAGAGAAATCGTAAGAGATCTCGATCTTCTTGTGGCACACGTACCTGATGGAACATGGCTTTGATATCTGCCATAACTGCAACCGGATACTGCCTAAACCTCAACAGTACCCCCACCAGAGCATTGGTCAAGTCAGGTCCTTGCATCACTTCAGTGTTCAGAGACTTCCCTTTAACAGTAGCAGCACAGTCAAACACTATTCTAGTTTTCCCTGGTTTGTTGGGGTTCATCACTGGATGATGTGGTAGATACCACACCGGCCCCTCTGAATTTACTTGTGAAGCAGGTACCTCCTCTGCATATCCTTCAATGAGAAGCTCTGCTATGCCTTCACAGTACTTGTCATGTAGTGATGTATCACGAGATAACCTCTTCTTCAGGGACTGAAGCCTTTTCTCTGCCATGAAGTAATTGTTAGGTAGGTCAGGTGGATCTTCTCTGAAAGGCACAGGTAGATAGTAGTGACCATCTTGTAGGCTGATGTTGTCTTCCCATGTCCTGATCACTTTCTTGTCATTCATGGAAATTTCTTTCTCTCTTCCCTGCAAATACTCTGTACCTTCCATGGACCAGAACCTCTTTACTTGTTCTTCAAGTCTATCATCTCTGGAGATGAAACTAGAGTGGGCTCTTCCTTCCTCTGTGTTGTGTAATGGTCCATTGAGTGTCCACCCAAGAGAGGTTCTAGTGGCATACACTTCTCCAGGCCTGCCAGATCGGACTTCTAATGGTAGTAGAGCTTCAGGTACATCCTGGCCAATCAACAAACCAATGTTCTTCGAATTCACCTTGGGAAAAGTTATCCCATCTAAATGAGAAAAGCATCTGACATCTTCCCTCTTGGCCATATTTGACGGATGGATGTTTATCTGCCTCTTTGTGAAGACCCTTGGAAGCTTGATGGTCTGGTTACAGGATGTAGATGTACCTTCCACTTGTAGAGACACTACCATACAACTAGTTGGACTGTTGGCTCTTTCCAAGGTTGAGAGTGACAAGTTCTGCTGTACACCACTTACTCTGAGTCTATGAGCTAGTTCCTCGGAGCAGAATGTGCTCGTAGATCCGCTATCAAGTAAAGCACAAGTCTCGATGCAAGTGTCGCCACCTGCAGCTCTCACTCGAAGGGGTACAATAGGTAAAGCTACCCGTCCTCCAGCCCCTGTTATATTGCTGCTCACAGACTGTGCTTCGGTTGAAGTGGATGGGTCTACAATGTGGAGAAATTTGGTGTGCTTTCTCCTGCAACCAGGTACCGCACATGTCCTGTTCACTGTGCACTTTCCTGACATGTGACCCGGAATTAAACAGTTAAAACACAGCTTCTTAGTCTGAGCAAACTTAAATCGTTCCTCCGGTTTCATCTCTCTGAACTGGTCACATCTGAACAGAGTATGCTGCTGGTCACACAAAAGACAGACCTTTGTGAACTTTGGAGGTGCACTGGTTGCAGCATACACCTTCTCCATCTTCTTCGGTGACTGAGATATCTGTGTCCTGTCCATAAGTTGACCATACACAGGATCATTTTCCTCGTCTGCAGCATCTTGAACAAAAGCCATAAGATCATCAAAGTTTGGTTGCCTATACTGTT
This sequence comes from Heliocidaris erythrogramma, assembly GCA_025617745.1. Classification (NCBI taxonomy): domain Eukaryota; kingdom Metazoa; phylum Echinodermata; class Echinoidea; order Camarodonta; family Echinometridae; genus Heliocidaris; species Heliocidaris erythrogramma. Next base: position 5,896,235 of record CM046869.1, on the reverse strand, counting down.
TCCGTATTACACTTACAACCTTCAGCCACCTTCCTCGAAGATGACCTGGCAACCTCTCTACCACTTTCAGGATGGAGTGCTGCGATGATAATTCTTCTCTATGGCCCATAGCTTGAAGTGTATAAAAACAAGCTTGCAGTTCATCGGCCATTCTGCGGAGGCCAAGCTTGTCTTTGACCTTTTCACCCTGTGTTACCTTCCTCATCCAAGCATTGGTAATCTTGAACGAATGGTGATATAACTGGTGGAGCTTAGCTGCATCGTCTATCGATGTCCCTTCAACGCTGTTCTTGAACGCTTGCCAGAACTCCCAGAACGTGAGGGGATTACCATCGTATGTCATAAGTTCTACACGGGGCAGAAGCATTGACTCCAACATACGCTGCTGCTGTTGTTGACCCTGGTGTAGAAACTTGACAACCTCAGTCTCTGATGGTGTTGCCTTAGTGGAGGTCTCTGTAGATCTCGCAGGATACGTAAGAGTTTCTTCTGCTGGATTTGGCTTAGCAGGTGACTGCAGAAACTTAACAACCTCAGGCTCTTCTGACACAACGCTCATGGGAGTATAGGAGATGCTATAGGGTAGGCTACAGTTTCGTCAACAAGACTAAGCTTAGCAGGTGACTGATCCTGCTGAACCTGACCAGTTCCTGGCTGAGATTTCCCTTCTAGGTACTCATTATAGACTTTCGGCCACCCTTAGCTTTGTTGCTAGAGAAAGTCTTAACTGTTGCTGGCGAAGCTCTAACTCCTACATGTGGAAAAAAGGGGTGAAATAATGACATCCTAATGATGAATATAAAACAACAAAACAAAGGTAATGAACAAGTTGAGAAACATGAAATCCTGTTGAGGGAAGCAATTTGGTTAAAATACATGTGGAAAAAACGATTGATAAAAAAGAAGACATCAGGAGTTGCCTGTGGGGGGGGGGGGGGGGGGGGGGAGAGGTGATGAACAATGGTAAACCTGTATAACCTGTGGGAAAAAGGGGGTGAAGACAAAATCGGAAAGAGTAAAGAACACAAAATTCTGTTGAAGAAAGCAATTCCAGCTTATCCAGAAGGTTATTGGTTTCTTAGTCCTATTGTTCACTTGTTTTCAATGTTTCTTTTCAACGCAGGACTCGTTTGATGTTACTTATCCTTTCAATGCAGGCACCTTGATGTTATTTATCCTTTCAATGTAGGTACTTTGATGTTACTGTTACTATTTCTTTCATTACTAATTCCGTTTTAATAAAGTGAATTGCTACTTCATTATATAAAATTCTGCTGATTTATTCGCTCTTCTCATTCTCCTGACGACGGCCAGAGCATTCTGACCGGAACGTGGAGTTATTCCAACTCACATGGTTGTACCGCAAACCTTTTTTCTGAATTACAAATTCACCATGCAAACCTTCAAATCCTATAAAGCTCAGATTGTTGTGTGCAGTTTGTATATAACTGTCCCGGCGATTTTCTGTGACCTTGTTGTTATTGCTTTGTTCGCAGTTTTATTATTATTACAATATGACAATATATTATGCTCTTCCTCGATATGACGGTCAAGAGCCAATACATCTAATCGGATTTATCATTTTTTGCTTCAAAGTCCGATATTCGAATTGTAATGAGTGTGATGGCCGTACATAACCAATCATTAAAAATATTTTGCTCTGTAGATAGGGATTCCATGACGCTTCGAGTGTTTGTTGCAACCAAAAGTTTGGTGATTGTTAGTGAATGTTCACGTCTTTATACTGACTGCGAAATCCAGTGGATCAAATTGGAGATGCTTAATGCCACGCCCCTCTTCATTGGTAGCTTCTATTGTCCTCCAGGAAACCGACATGTTATATCATCTCAGGTCTAGAAGCTTCCTTATCCACCCTGATGGGAAACCAACATACCCAGCTGATAACAATTAGAAACATTTACTTACATTCAACAAATCAGGGAAGTTATATTTAGATATATGAAATGACCCTTTGTTTTAAAGAATGGGCACCTAAAGCACTTTTCCGAATTTAGATGCCCGGAAATCTTACTTCATAATTATACTGAATATAGGCCTATTAATACTAGATTTGGTTAACTCAATTATGAAGGAAAATAGCAGCATGAGAGAGCCAGGGCCCAAATTTTAGCTGGCCCCATATCCAGAATTATTCGGCATGAAAAACGCAACTTACATGCAAAATGTCATGCTTTTATGAAAAAGTGCACAATTATTTCACCAATCCACCTGACTAACGTATACCATCTAGTCATGACCATCAATTTATTTTTTTTCTAATGAAAATTGCTACATATAGTTTTGAGCCGAATTTTGAGCCGAGTTTGCCGCCCTCATGTGGTAATACATGATTTAAAGCGTTTCTTTGGGAACGACTACTTGGGAAAGGGGGTAATATTTTATCAAAATTAAAAAAAAATAGTTAGCTACCCAATGTTTCGTAATAAATAATATTTGAATGTTTTATTTATTTCCTCTTCACATGGCTGTAATATTTCATAATAAATCTGTGACACATTTGATTCATTTCATAAAGTCACCTCACGTGTATTACACCCACAATTAGTCAATTAATCTCACATGTAACTAACTACGTCTACCATGTCTACGGCTGAAACTCCTCCAAAAGAATAGCGAAAACATGGCTTTGCAATTCATGCCTGATACTCATACAGATGATAAATTTCTTGAAGACAATCTTCTATCCTCCGAAGACTGGGGTGAGAATGGAGTATGATTTAATGACAGAATGTTTGTGAATGTAAATAAAAAGGTTATTTCCTTATTCGATAGCTCCGTGAGTTACTCCCCGAGCCTCGGGGCTACATTAACAGCAGTGACAGCCTTCGCGCTTGGGCACGTTGCACTGCCACCGCACGCGCTCGTTGACGACTGCACTGGAGCTGCGACCTGTAGTGTAGGCCTAGGCCTAGTGTAATTTGAAGCCTTTGACATGTTTGAGTCGATGAGTAATTATCGAATTAGAAAAGAACTATCATTTCAAACTTATTAGATAGTCACAGTCATTCTCTTAAGTTGGTCTGGTTGTAAACTAACTAGGCCTGGCTATACACCGCGATGTATGGCAGCGTGTCCAAACTTCGCGGATGTCCATACTTCGCGTATCACTACTAAATACGCGATAAAAAGTACATTGTACGCGCTACTGTATGTGGGACTGCGGAAAATCGTTCTACAATACGGAAAAAACCCAAAAGAGGCAAAATGCGACGAAAAAATGTAAGTAAATGTATAATTTAGTCAATATATTGATGAGAATCTTGTCAATTTTAGTAAAATCAAGCTTAAAATTATAATTTTGTACCGCATTTAAAATTCCCCTAAATTATCAAATTCTTACCCCCAATAAATTAGCGTCGGCTCTACGCCGTCGGGTTCCGTAGACGAGTGTATTCTGACGTCTTATTTATTATTTATCGTAATTAATCTGCACAAATAGGGCCAAAAGAGGGCACCAAACATAATCCACGAAGTATGGACTCGTCTGTGGTGGGCAAAAGCTGATGGTGAGCGATTGGATTTGGCCTTAAAATGAGAGTTTATAAGATAAAATTTTCAAACATTTTTGTATGGCATTATTTTACGGTATATTCTGCTTCATTTGATATTACATTTTTAATGTATATCTATCAAATTGTGTTGTAACGTCATAAAAGGCCAAAATGTCTGCGAAGTTTGGACACCCCATCATACAAGCCGCGTTAGGTGTTAGGCTAGCGAGTAGTGTTGCGAACTGTGAAGTGTGAGTGTGACTAGGCCTAACGAGTAACGTCCATGCGCATTGAGTCGCCACCCGACGGCCTTAAACTTCCTATACTGCTAAATTAAACTTTATTCTTGCCAAAATCTTGATTTAATATGAAAACATCAATGTATCCCCTAAAATATCTCAAAAGCATGATTCATGAAAATGCTCCATTTTAAAGAGAATGACGTCACTATATACGTACTTCCGGGAAGGCGACACAATAGGTGGCTGCTGTTGAGTCGCGCCCATCGATCTCTACCTGTAGTTACAAATCCAATACTGCGCGCATGCGCACACCACACAGGCACGTCATACATACACACAACACGTGTGCCAGATCTACGTGGACTCGCCACCTTCTTGTAGAGAGTTCTACGTTAAAGCGCCACCCCCTTCTATTTTTTTAGATCACACCACCCCCTCTTTTTAAATGGTACCAGCTTGATCAGTATATTTTAATCTTCATCTCGATAGCAAATTTTGTCAACTTCCGTCATCATATTGGGCTACAACTATTGTTGAGTAGGGAAGTCTCGTCTTTGTCGCCCGAGCTCCATCCACCGGCTATTGCAGGAGTGTGTGTGCTAGTTAAACTTTGATCGCACCCCACTCTTATTCATGCGCCGGATCTTACAAGAGACTTCCAACGGCGGAAGAATATTTTTTGACCTATTCACTGTAGCCACAACAAAGTCTGAAGCGATGCAGATAATGTTTAGAGGACGATTTTGGGGAGTAAGTGACAGGTGAGTGGCGAGTTAACAACGGTGGCGAGTCCATGTGCACGGACGTTAGTACAATTACAAATTACAAAAAGTACAAAGTGTGACAAGATGTACATGGTGATGCCTGGCTTGCTTTTCGCTGAAACTACATATATTTTAAATTGAAGAAGTAAACTAAAACTTCAACTATGGATTGATTGCATTACTTAAGTTAAATTTGGTTAACCAACCTACAACTTACCCAAATTTCCAAACATGCCAAAACAATGATTTATCATGTTTATTGCGTCTGCCCACAGTTAGCCAGGACTCCGACTAGCTTTGTGAGTGTAAAAGAAAAAAAATTTGGCTATACGCCTTTTACATCACAAAGCTAGGTGTTTTTTCCGCCAATCTAATTGCGCACGGGTTAACAGGACATGGAAAATGCCCTGAAATACATGTAACACTCCTGATAACTCCTGCGACCGAGAGGTCCTTCAGGCTTCATCACAGCATCTCCTAGGGAAACTTTTGGAATGATTATTTGTTTATGATTATACATATTTTACAAAAGAATACAAAAAAAAAACATAAAAATTTCAGAGAACTCACAAGTGTTTGTGTCCATGCCTCCACTTGTCATGCAGATTTAAAATGGCAGCTGCGTGCGATTATTGAAACTATACGTTGCCAACAGCGCGCGCAGTCGCTCGGGATTGGATTTCAATACATGTACATCCAACAAAGCAATCACAATATCATGAATATTGACTTTTGCCAGCCATGCCAGCCAGACCACTTCTTCACAGTGCACTCAACCCGCGGAACTGGAGGTCAATCGTTTGAGAATCTTCAAGCAACGATACAGGCTCAACCTAAGAGGGCACTTCTTTAGTCAAAGAGTTAATAATGATTGGAACAATCTTCCCCAGTCAGTGGTCACTGCACCTAATTTGAATACATTCAAAAGATGACTGGACAATCATTGGTCCAAACTAAAGTATTTGGCACGTGATCCAACTCTCTCTAGCGTGCCCTTAAAGTAGTTGTGTCTGTTAACCCCTAAGAAGAAGTGACCGGAAGACTAACAGTAGGGTGTACGAATGCGCCACGCAAAGTTCTGCCTTTTGCACTCGCGTACAAAAAACTAGCTCCACAAAAACTGACATGCCTTTAGGTGGGTCTGTTATTCCTAAAACTCTTTGGGGATGCAATCTTGTTGAAATCTTGTTGAAATCTAGTAATGATACGATCATTAAATTTTTTTTACTACCGGTATACCCAGACGTTGTAATTCCGGACAGGTTGTTAATCTGGACAGGTGATTTTTTAACAGTAAATCGAACAACTTTTCATGCAAATTGTCACCAATCTTTTACAGGATAGGCTGAAAATCATGTGAATTGCAAATATTAACTGGTTTGAGTGTTACTTGGTGCATGTTTTTCGTAAAATCTGACGGCAAAATTGACAGGCTAATTTTTGTTAAATGTCCGGAAATGCAACCCCCCCCCCAATCTGACTGGTCAACGAAACAAGCAGCTACATACATGTACGTTCATCATGCATGTGACAAGATCGTGCCTGTGTATTTGTGTGTTCTCAAATAAATGACCGATTGAATGACTCTGGCCTGTGTGCTTCTGTGAGTGAGAGCGTACAGCTGAGGGTTAGACAATCTCATATACGGACAAAATATTATTTATAGGATAATCCATTCAGTCGGACATATTCAGGTAAGTTTAATTTTTCCATTTCACCTTGTGGACAAAAGCGCAGCCGCTGCAACTTCTGCAGCATCACCAAGTGCAGCTGGCTAGCACTGAGCTCACATGAAGCAGCACACGGGTACCCAGCCTTGGCCCATCAAGAATGTGGGGCTTTCCGCAGAGCTGGTGCCCAGCGAGGTCTGCCATAGACAAGGCACGCAATTTCATCATAGTTGGGCGCTCTCTCCGGCTCTCTCCGAGGAACAAAAATTGAGAATCTGTGACCCCAAAAGCGTACACGGAGGGGTCCATGGGGTCACAAGAATTTGATTAGCATATCACACGCTACAGGATTCTTAGCAACACGCGCATACTGAGGGAAGATAAACGCTAGCCTTCAACACTCCCATTATTTAATGTTGACAAGCGAACAGTGACCATATTTTGACAATGTTTGGCAGAAAAATGACCAAACTGTGTTTGGCTATAACAGAGATGCCAAGTTCAACTAAATTTTATGCGTGAGATTTTCATGACTCAGCGCGCGCCGTATCGACGCACGATCCATGGCCATTAGTAGGCCTACGTACAAGAACCATGCGATGCGCACGCGCAGTTCATCGTACTAATACAGTATATCATGTACGTACCGTGTACGTAGTAGCTGGTATGTACATTCATTTGCTGCAGTGCGCTCTCGATTCGTCGCACGTGCCAGGCTAGATGGCTCGTGCGAAGGCGGTCGGCCAGTGCGTAGTCTGGCAAATAATGCTACTTTTTTTTTTCCCCTGCCGGGTCCCGATGCGTGAGAAAAACGTAGCTCTCCTATAATTCAGCATTAAAATGAAATTACTCTTTGAAATTTGAAATCCCGGGTCATTTATGTTTTTCCTTTTAAATGAATCTAAATATTTAGTCCAATTCTACTCTATTCAGAAGATAACATTTTACCCTGGACACCCTACTGACAGGAGTACCTTCTCTTTCGTATAATGCTGATGTAAAATTTGAGGCTTAACATATATTTTCAATTAATTTTGTACATTGTTTTTAGCGACATTGAAAGTCTAGTGACACAGAAGCATGGGGTCTGGTCGGGCTAGTTGTAGACCAAATGCTTCAATCGCTCTGACCATGCTGAGCATGCTGAGACTATGTCTCGCTCCACTGACCTCCAGGAAAAGCTGAAAAATGTCAGTAATATTAAAGATTTCCCCATAACAGACGGTTATTTCTGTTTGGTCTGGTCTGGTCTAGATCTAACATTAATACTTTCAGTTAAATTTTTAAATTTTGCATGTGACAAACAAAGTTTGCAGATGCTAAAATAAATATTGATGGGCATGATGGTGAGGTGACCATATTTCGCACACATTTAAACAACTTTCAGGAATGTGATATTTGATCATGTCGATTCTTGATTTCTCATATTCTACAATAATTTTTTTACGTAGACTCGTACTGATTGGAAAGCAAAATTCTGGAATAAAAGTGGTTCCAACAAGAAAATTAATCGACCAAGAATTTAATTCAGAGATATCGCGATCTCAAAATCCGGTGTCTAATCGCAACGCACTGGAACTGAAAAAGGACATAATAAAAACCATGGGACCTAAGTTAGGGCACGTGAGTTTACATCTGAGTTATCCAACATGGGCTAGTACTCGGTCCAAGGAGTGCTAGTAGACCTATTTGGTAGAAAGAGCTTACCTTCTTAATTCGTAGTGACGTTTCTCTAGCCCACCTTCGGAGGGCATACAGTGTATGATCAGATCTCTTCTTCGAGACCTCTGCATTTACATGTAGCACCATTGGAGATTATGTCAGAGCTATCCACTACTGCTCCACTACTGCACCACCATGTAAGATCCTAGGAATCCCCCAAAGTGTAGCAAATGAATCTGTCTACCTGCCTGATCCCTGCCTGATCCCTGCCTGATCCCTCTCTACTCCCAAATGGAGCTAAACAGCTTCCTTCTATTAGATCAACCCTGATCCCCCCAAATCAATTCTAGAAGAGGACCCTTCTCCATCCCTCTCCACTCCCAAATGGAGCTAAACAGCCTCCCGCTAGTAGATCAACTCTCCAATCTTCTTCCAAATCAATTTGAGAAGAGGACCCTTCTCCATGCAATCATCTCACAGGTACCCCTCATTAAGGCTTGGGACAAAATCCTCTGGAAGTACGAGTTACATGTACCTGATCTCCCAAACCTAATGGAATTACCTATCCCCTACCCCAAATGGAAATCACTGGTTAAGAAGCTTGTCCACCAAGTAGTGCTCAGTGAGGTTTCTGAGGCCATATGTACCAAAGCTACATGTACACTCTCTCTATGGAATGTTCTGGATCAACTCCCATCTTCTTCATCACTATTCTCCCCTAATTCTAGCACCTCACCTAGGCAAGGCACTGATTGCCAGATCCCAGCTCTTGACTCAAATTTACAAATTTAATCCTGAATAAATTTATTTCTCTATCAGATTTTCTTCCCAGTCTTGGTGATTTCTATCTCATTATTCTTCTTTTGCTAACTTCTACTTGATTCCAGGTTGACAAATAGAAACAGTTCTTAGATCAGATTATTTTTAATATTGAACAGATGACAACCACCATCAAACGAGACAACAAATTAGTAAAATGTTTCACATCATGTGTACAATCCAATTAACTTATGATGCATTCAGAAAACTTTGCATATTGTCTGAAGTTTGTGGCCAGATCCTAAAATAAAGTAAGACCAATGATATACATGTAGGTTGTTGACCAAAATTCAACTTAAAATAAATATTTTTGCAGGTGATCCAGGGTTCTACAATGGAAATCATGTACAAGATTTATCAGAAGATTTAAGTGTTGCTGAAGAAATAGCTTTTAATACTGGACTGGATGAGGAGGTAAGTAACACTGTATGTAAATATGATTTTTTTTTCTTCCAAATCAGCTCTTCCTGGATTTCATGTAAAATTCTTTTTTTTTTTTTTTAAAGATGGGGTGGGTAACTTCTTTTTAGTTTTGGTCTGATCAATGTTAACTGCCCATTTTTTAGCAATGGTTGAATGGAAATAAAAAAGCCCAAGATGTTTGATATATATAATATTTGTGATATTTTACAATTGCTGTATACATGTATGTAGACAACAAAGGCAGGACTTTCTGGTTGCCCAAGAGGATTTGAATAGGTCAGTGGCGCCAGGGCAACTGCTCTTTTTGAGCTAACCCTAGCTCACTGTTGTGATTACATTTATCTCAGTTGAAAGTGAATGAGGATAAAAGTAATATTGTAAATTTTTTTAATGATTTTCTTTCATTTTATTTTATATTTTTTTTGCAGGATGCTCTGTCTCGATCAAGTGACTTTTTATCCAATAGCTCCTTTACAGGGGGCTTGACCTGCGGTGACCTTAATATTGACTTGACTAAAACCTGGCTTGGCATAACCGATGAGGAACACCACTCAGATGGTAAGTTCAATGATCAATCAAGAAAGATGATTTTAAACAGTGTTCTGAATAAACCTATTACCTGCTATATAAAGTCTACATGGAAATCTGAGAATGTAGTAATCAATGGGTTCATCAGCCTTAGCTTCTCGCATTGAGCCCACTGCACACTATACCATCGACTACGATCCAATTTTGGAAATTAATTGCAAAGCATTATATACAGAGTGGCTAGTTTGCAGGAAATTTTGAAAAGAAAAGCAGTATTTCAGGGGGAAAAAGCACAATATGCTTGAGAAGAAGGCAACAAAGCTTTTGACTTTCTTAATGTGATATTTGATTCATTTAAACAGCTTAAGGTGGGCTTACCAAGAAACTTTGTGTGTTAATGATGAAGTTCAGGAAATTCTTGCAAGTTCAACTACATGTAGCATCTCTGAATATAGGCATTTTAACAAGTGAAAGCTATCCGATTCAGGTTCTGAACAATAAAAATGAATACTCAACATAAGAATTTGGTGTGATAAGGGCCAAATCAGTTTCAAATCGTAGGCAATTGCAGGACTGCTCTGATGTCTCTACGATTCAGAGCCGATTTGGCCTTTCCTGCGACTAGAAGGCTCATAATTTAGGGCTGTAATTTCATTTTTTTCTCTACAAACATGTAACTATTTTGAACGTCATTAGACCTGTTTACTAATTTTATGCATACTTTTTGAACAAAAGTTTCTCTTGATGACCTGAAAGCTTGCCAGAGGCTTTCCCCGACATAGCAACAACTAATCAGGCATGTGAAATTTCCGCGTTTACCTGAATTTCTGCGTTTTACAATCATTTTCTCACGTTTTTATTCTCTCTTTCTGCGCTTTCGTAAATTTCGGAGGCAATGAAAAACCATAGATTCACGTATCATGCTACGTGAGCAATTTGTATAAAACACCTGGTAATAGAGACTATCAAAATCACCCAGCATGCACTGGGCGAGACTGCACTGGGCGAGTGATCGCTTTGCGCGGGAAAACTCTGGCCGGGCGACCGGGCCGGGGAGATCGCCGAGTTGGTTAAGCATGTGGGGATTCGTGCGTGTATTGCGTTGCATGGATCCGCTGCTGGATGTGTCTTCGTTTTCGAGTGCAAGTGGGACTTCGTTTGGATATATTTTTTCTGCTTTTCTGTAACTTTTTTTACTGATGTTAACTTCACAAAAATGAAACAGAGCCACAAGAAGAAGGTGTTAAAGAGACTAGGAAAGAGAAAAATTGTGTAGTCTGTGAGTATCAAAATAAACTGTACAATGAATTACATGTAATCTAGAATTGTGAGCGTGAAATAACATATGTGAATAAGTAATATCTGTGTATGTTTGCGTTCTAGGGTGCATATTTGTCAGTGTCTCAATTACTATAGAAATTTGTGGTCTATCATAACACACCTATCCAGAAACAGTTTTTCCTAATTCCTATGCCTGAATTTCCTCTCTTGGTATGCACCATATTAAATAATTTCCAATTATAAAATGCAAGAGCTCCCTACCGTGGGAGGGGCGTGCCCACCGCCCTATACCCTACCCCTGCTCGGTCGCTCCGCTCGCATTGTTTACTTTCCTCTTTTTTTTTTTTTTTTACCTCACTCACATGCCTGCTAATGTATGCAAAATGGATTCCATCTATAGAGACACCATTATGCGTAGCAGGTGCACCAAATAGTTGGTAACTAAGGATTCTGGAGAGAAACATGCATAAATTGAAATACATTAGTAAACAGGTCTATTAAACATAGAATATACATGTATATAGTGCTATAACATTTTCTTTCAAACTCTGATCGTAGACCAATCGTATATTGTGCAGTGGGCTTAAGAATATCTTTTGCTATTAATAACTTACCACCTTTGAGATGTAAAATATGTACAATGTATTACAGCATGCATTAATGGGTTTGTCCACAAAGTTGCTATCTTCATAGAAATTCACTGCTAATTGTAGGCCTACAAACAGGTACATGTACATGTATTAGTCTGTGTAAAGCAGACACTTTGCAATATTGGAGGTAAAAACACACTATCCAAACAAACATGCTGATTCCTTGTAAGAAAAAATAAGTATTAAGTTTTGGTGTCCATCATCAATTTTTTCATGATGAAAAAATGTGACATGCACATATAAATATTTTTGGCCTACTTATTTCCAGGAATGAAATAAAAAATTGATTGCAATAACGATAAGCAATATACTCTTTAACATCAATTGTACTTGTACATGTAATCAAAATCGAAACAGGATGGATTCGTGTAATATTTTATAGCAGACTTCGCAAAGTTGGCATCACTGACTCAGCAGGACGGTGTCCACTAATGTTGAATAGGAAGCATAGGTAATTTCAGCCAATGTTTTATTTATGGGATAGTTATAATCATAAATCTTACTCTCCATAATATGAGGTAATTATCTTGCCAGTAATATTTGATAAATATAATCAGAATATGATCATGCATTCTTACATGTAGGTATCACCCAGGCAGTGTCCATGTGGTTGAATGAAGGGTTGGTAAAATCAAAACAATCCCATTAAAAATCCCACCTTTATCATAATAGATTGGTCCAGCAAAATCTTGATAAGTCACAGCGGTTGAAGTACATAGTAGCTGGTTTAGCACCGTTTAATAGTGCAAAGATTGAAATCTCTTTGTCGAGTGACAAACTTTAAAATATTTTATTGCATTAATATTAATATTATTTGGAAATGAAACATCTGGTTTTGTTCCACTGTGACACCATCCCAAGGATGTAGCTCCACAATAGGAGAACATATAAAACTATGACACACTGTAACCTTAAAAAAGATAAAACTAAAGTACATGTCGTCGTGCAATTTTGAAAATTCGGCTCTCATGTCACACATTCAACTCAACTACATGGACAGACCGATATAAAAACAATGCTGCAAAAGAGAAAAAAAATATGGAAAAATAATTGTACTTTAGTAATACTAGTTCATTTAGTTGTGTGTTGCCAAATTGAAGATGATATTATGCATGTTCACATTTTTACACTCAGCTGTTAATTTGTGTAATGAACAAAGCTGGACAAAAGATTTATTTGAAGAAAAAAAAAACAAAAAAAATCCATACGGAAACATTACGAACCTGAGAAATTTGACTCTCATTGTATTATAATATACATGTATACTTCAACCAAAAATGAAAAAAGTAACATGACTACTCTACATACATTTAATTACATGTTATGTTGAACTGTACATGTTATCAGGTTCTTTTCACTTTCCTCATTGTGCATTTATTTACATGTATATGTCTACTTAAAAGTTAAGGGGAAGTCCACTCTGGTATATATTAGACTTTGATAAAAGAAATAATAAGAAGAAAAGATCAGCAAAAATATTAAGGTAAATCTGATAAAGAATAGATAAATGTCTAATCATTATGTATAAAAGATATTATTGGTCAAACACAACATAACAAAGAAATACATAAGAATTAAAAAAAAAAGAAATACGTAAGAATTGGTCAACAAAGTGCAAAAAGAAAATCATCAATCTAAAAAAATTGCATATTTGCATAATTAAATAAGAAAAACAATGTATCTTGCACAATACATGATGAGTCACAAACACGCCAAGTTTGGTCTCAATCGGTCTATAAATGGCTGAGATCTCAGGCCCCCCCCCCCCCCCCCCCGGCTATATAGAGTTAAGAAAGATACATGTAACTTGTTGTGAGGGTAGAATTCCCCTTTAATATTGATCTGCTTTCTGCATGCACAGAAAATTTATTGCCACTTACGAAAACAAAATATGAGACATGCTATTGGTCGCTATGGTGACCATACATTAGTGCTCTTGTACTAAGTGGTAAGTGTTGAAAAAATTGCAGAGTTTTATAAATTGAAACATGATGGAACCATTTGCCTATTCATTGTAGTGCTCAGTTGGTGATAAATCTTTTCTTTTTTTTCCAAGGCCTGCCATCAGTGAAATATAGTACCTTATTGTTCACAGGAGCTTATTGCAGATTTTTAGTAGTAGCACTGAATTGAATTTGCAAAAATATTTCTCTCTCTCTCTTAAACACAGCTCTTTCTGCAGTTCTTTTTGAGATTTTTACAGCAAATTTGTACACCACTGATGTGTACTGCTTCAACTACATGTACACTAGAATTACAATGGGCCTTCACATACATGTGATACTCTATTGTAAACAAAGAGCTACTGTACACTGTACTGTTTACACTGACATGGTGGTTAGGAAACATAATGATCCTGGCTTGACAGAGAAAAATCACAAATCAATTTTTTGTTAATGTAAATATATACATTGTGGTAAATTACTAATTTTATACCTTATTGTTTCCTTTTAATGGCACTTTTTAACTTTGGAAAACATATCTTGAGAAGTCAACAATTTACTCCTTTCCTTATGATAACCCTCTTATTTTAGGGTTGTTCATGAATAGAATTTACATACTTTTACTGAAAATATACATTGACTAAAGCTAACTAAGAGCAATGTATATTTTCAATAAAAGTATGCATATCATTTAGACATATCAATTGTTTTTTCTTACATGTTTCGACAAATTAATAAACAATCCAATTCTTTTCATGACCAAGACAATTTTAAACAATACCTTTGGTGTGGAAATTATTTATGAAGGAAATACACTGGTGATTGGGCAATGCCATGAAAAATGGAAGGGAGAAAAAAATGAAAATCAAGGAACAACTTTGTTTTACCCTGGAAAGTATTCAGGAAGGGTCATATCAAAATGATATACATACATGTACATGTATGTAATAAAAAAAAATGTGGCCCAGTTTGGAAAAAACCTTTTTTTTTAGCTATTGGAATAAAGTGTTTGTTCACAGAGATTGCAGAAAAATTCAATGTGATTTGCATGCATTTCTTCTAAAATAAAAATTGTCACCACAAAATGACTTTCAGGAAATTATTCTTATGCTATGATTAAGCTGAGGACTCATTTTAACACCATCCTGCTGGATACCAGAAGAAAATAATTCTTTTCTGAAAATTGGCCATTACAAATTTGTTCATTTCCATCTCGCTCAAAGTGTAATGTCCGTAACGTTTTAGATGTAAAAGTTTTTATAGCACATTGTGTTTGGTCCAATTTTGTTCTAAATTTAAATGCAAAGCTAAAATGTGACATCACACAACATATGTAGAGAATTTTTCAAGAATTTGCATAATTCATAAAAAAGCACAAGTATAGCTGCATATGATTGCAGTAAAACATCTACATCTACACTGCAATGTTGATATCTGTCATACACGTAAATGGATGCCCTGGTCATTACATTAACATTAATTTGGGACATTTCCTCAGCAACAAATTTCACTAATAAAGGTTTTGACTAATCCTCTACAATCTTGTTATCTACTAGTATGATGGAGGACCTAAAGCTACGCACTTTGTTTCCAGTGGCTAAAAAGTCATTTTTTTTCAATTATAAATGTGAATTTTCTTTTATATCTTGGTTCTACAGACTCTGAAATTAAATCCCTGAGAAAATTACGACGTACATGTATCAATAACATTAATTTTCAAGTTGATGTCGATACCCATGTCAAATTTGGCCGACAAAATGAAAGGGTCCTAAAGCTGTGCACACGTAAAAATGAATACAAATCTTGATTTTGAAGCTTACTGATGTGAATTTCACAGCTTACTGATGTGAATTTCACCCTGATTTTCAAATAGTGATAATGTCACAAGAATAAAGGAAATTTATTCTTTCTGTTTGACAAACGTAAATCATAATCTCGTTGCACAGTCACATCAAAAGTTTGGAGCATTGAACACCTAGCTTTATGACCCCTTGCTATACTACCCTGCCAATCACTCTCTGATTAAGATAAGACTCTCTCGGGCATGGCTGCAAACTGTGTGTAACAGCAACTGCTTAAATTTAATGAGAATAAAAGTTGTTTATTAGTGTAGAGTTGTGCTCAGCCATGGGCATACATGTAGATGTGAATGACAAGTGTAATGTCCGTAACATTTCTTTGACATCACATTTTTATTTGTTCTGAGTTTGAATATCGTTATAGAATGTCAAAAGGCTGATCTACATGTCATTTATACATGTAGATCACCATTCTATTGTAGACAAAATAAGTTTTAAATTCCAATATAATAGAAAAGTAAATAAACTAATGAAGTAGGGGTCTATACCTAACAAATAGTCCTCAAATTGGCAACTCGTAAAATAAAAGATCTCATGAAAGTACATGTACTACGACAGCATTTTGAAATGTGTACATACATGTATATTGCCATCCAGGTGAAAAGAATAAAAATTATCAATACAACCATGTGACCCCTAATACTTAATGAAAGTGGACAAATCTGTAATGTCTGTAATGCCACAGTCATGGCTCTAGAGGGTACATGCTTGATCTATTTCACTAAATTAAATTTTATTCTAATTTAACATTTCCTTACCTTTCAATTTATGGGTAAATTGTTCTGTGTGCTTAAACTCACAGACTTTTCAATGAATGTATAGTCCATGCAGAAAGTCATGTCCAAAAAATGTAATGTCCGTAACGGCAAACATTATATGCAGTAACTACAACACGATGTGCTAAAGTGAATTGAAACTTTTTATAATTTAGGGTCATTTGTTTGCGATTCCATTTCATGAGTTCAGAATAAAAAACCTGTGTTATCTAAATGACCTTTTGAAGTTGCAAAAATGATCTGAAATGTAATGTCCGTAATGCTGGAACTGCCCTGATTGTTTTGTTCTTTCACTAGGTGTATTTTTCCCCCAAGCCTCAACATTGCTTTATTACTTAAACTGCAAACAGGGATGGTATTCTAAAATCAATTTTCTTTAATGTTAGTAAAGGGTCATAGCGAATCTGATTTGCAAATTGATATCTAAATGTATGTTTTCCGAAATGTCAGTGTATGCAGCAACATACAAGTATACTGTTAGTACGTGGTTGGGAGTGTGTTAGTGCGATCCGGCAACACAAAGGTTTTGCGTGTTGCCGGATCGCACTAACGGGTCTACAATCTTAGTGCTTTCACTTACCTCAAACTGTCATGGCATGTCCCATGCATGAATCCTGCTCAGCAAAACATGTACATGTAGTAGACTGTTGCAAACGTACAATGTTTAGGCCTAGTCTAGACGGTTGCGAACGTATATATATACAATGTTTATTTACAATGTTTAGGCCTTGTCTTAGACCTATTTGTTAGTAATGTGAACCTGACAATATGGAAGTGCTATTGAATCTGGTTTCACTTCCTTGAGCTTGGCTGAGCATGTTCGAATTTGAGCTTATATTGAAGCTTGAAGATGAAGACAAGGTACCATCAATGACACTAGGAGTAGGACTAGTACCAGTACTAGCACTCGTAGTAGTAACAGGACTAGTACTAGCACTAGTAGTAGGAGTAGGACTCGGAGTAGGAATCACTTGGCACAGTTGTGTTTTTTATGTAGTCCATTCCATCCGGCCGCTTTTCTGATGCCTGCATAGAAATGGCTCTACAGCGTATCTACATGTAACTCACGTTGCGTGATGGTGGATAGTTCTGTGCGACTGAGTTTAGCGAAACTTTCAAGCTTTGAAAATCCAAATTTCACTGCACTTTTCGCACTGTTGGAATCCTTCCCATTCAGTAGATCGTCGAGTTCTTCCTCCGTGAGAAGTGCAAAACTGAGATTCGAAGATACAACCACTTTTTACACGCTTCTGTCATCAAAAATTAAACTTAAACTTTCATTTTCGGTACTGAACTGCACCGATCCGACCGTGGTAGTGCTACAGCAGTAATTTTGTTGATTTGTTGACATTAGCGCGACGATCGATATCGCGATAGCGTATACGGTACAGCGTGTAAAAACATATAGCAAAATCGAGTCGTATCGTCTGCGCTGCATAAATGTGTACATGTTTATGTTTACATATTTACATGTTTACATGTTTACATGTGCAACAGTCCCCTTTGCCGTATGTTATCACTTTTTTTTGCACAGTCACGTGGTGTTATTTGACCAATCCGGATGGCTACATTCTTGAACCCGTTTTATAACATTCATTAACTAATGACATGTCTTAATTCAGATTGAAATATCTATCAAAAAAATAAAAGATTGAATAGTTTTCAGGATAACACTGCAAGTTGATGGGAAACATGTACATGTATTGCAGTAATTCTGTACCATTCTTCTCTTTTTTCCTTCTTACAGCTACTGTTTTTTCCATCAAGAATGAGCCCTTGTCACCCCCTCCATCTTCAGATTCATCAGATTCCTCCAGTGAATCTAGCCAAGCTTCACAGGTAAAAACCCTCTTACAAAACATTTTATTTGGTAAACATAGTGTCAGTCATATAGTCACATACCAAAAACAGATGAATGAAGAAGACGTGAGGTCATGTCTTAATCACATTTTTTTTTGCATATATGTCTTTGCAATTGTGTTACAAGATTTATTTCAAGTTGTTTGTGACAAAATGTAATATCATTTGAATCATTATTGCTAATTTTTTAACTTGACACCCAGTAGCACTTGTTCCACCTACATCCAATTTGTATTGATGGCAAATCTGACTGCATTAGATTAATTCCCTATTTAAAATTAGACTTTGCAGAATGGTCATCTAGCTCATGTGCACATCAAGCTAGAGTCCCCACCCCTCACACCACCCCGCGATTCCAGCACAGACTCCCCATCTCCTCCCATCGTTGGTCAGCAAACCTTCTTCACTATCGCCAACGGAAACTTGCCAAATAAGGTCACCAAGTCCCTCGCGAGTGGGTTGATAAATGGTACCAAGAAGGGTGTAGCCATCGCCCCCAAGCCTACTAATGGTGCCATCAAGTTGCCCCTTGCTCCCAAGCTGGAACCAGTGGTCACAAAGACATCCATACAGCACTCATCTACAAAGCCAACAGTTACTATTAAACAGATACCAGGTAGATGAACGTACATGTATATCATTAGTCTCTCCCTGTTCTCGCTGTTCTCCCTTCTCTCTCTGCCCTTCTCTCTGTCTCTGTCCCTACATGTATGTCTGTTTCTGTGTCTCTGTATATGGGTCAGTTCACCAGGTTGGGACACACTTACAATTTTCATACTTACAAAATTTAATTGGAATTTTATCATATGTCTTAAATATTTTTTCACAATTGGTTTGATGGAGTTTGCACGTCATATACAAATCTTTGAAATGATACTAAATATGATTTCACTTGAATTGATTTTCTTTTCATATTTCATATTTTTCCAGCAAATTTATAGTGGAAAAAGCAAGAAATTTGTGACATGAAAAATTAGTAAATGGTGAAGTCTAGAAAAAGTATGATGATTAAGTTTAATCCATTCATACTTTTAAATCAGATCACCGTAAGTACCAAACTTTCAGGTAGATTCATTTTCCCTCTTATTTATTACTTTGAAATACACAATTCACCTTATCCAAAATTGAAGTGTAGGACGTAACAATGGTGTCAGACTTGCCTATAATTTTAAATGTGTACAACATATATCTTACTAACCTTAAAGTGTTACAAAATTGGCTTGTAATTATTGCATGTGACCTATTCTAAAGCAAAATAACATTTACAGTGACAAAATAATAGTTTTGTTGTAAAAGTAACAAATATTATGGTTATTTGAGACGTGTCAGTGTTACGTCATGCACACATTTTAGACAATTTCTTTTATAACATCTATGTAAGCTAAGCTAAAGGTGTCAAAGTACATATTTACTAAATTGATGACACCATAAATACAAAAATATTAAAAGTTTGGACATTTGCTGCTTGATGTGTGAAATATGACCATGTACATTCATGGCGTCAATGTTGCGTCATACCTGTCTGTTCAAACATAATTTCTTATATCCCTCATTTATGAATTTTAAATTACGTCAGAAACATTCACCATGTCATGTTAGAGTAAAATGTACAAAGTTGGAAAACAATAGTTAAAATGTTAAAATGTTTTAAAGTCCACTTGACACAATAGGTGAAATTTATGTGGTGTCAATGTTACGTCAGAAAATGTCTATGGAAGCCTCCACATTTAAAAAATTGAAAAATGTTAATGGCCTTGTACATGTATCATGTATTGTTCTATGTGTTAAATTGTGCATTGTCTTCAAGTTAAAGACAGTTCAATGCAATAACAATACAAGTACTAGCCTAAAATCACAATTTTAGTGATCTTTCTTATGTCACACTATTATGTGTCCCAACCTGGTGAAATGACCCATATATGTCTCTCTCTCTCTCTCTCACACATTATCACATAGTTACTCTCTTTTTCTCTCTCCTCTTCTCATCTATTTTTCTTTTAACTTTTAATTTTTTATTAAAATGAATAAATCTGAGAAATTGATTGTTCTTTTAGTTTATTCAATATTGGCAGGTTCATGCATATCTCAATGCTGAGCTTTTTATTGTTGTGTTGTGAGTATGATGCATCTATAATTTGAAAAACATTTCATTTGAATGATATGGGATTAGCAGTCTCCAAATGTGTCATCATTGTTATATTCCAGATGATTTTTTTGTAACGTTCATCTTTCTTGTCCATTCCATGTGTGGTTTATTCTCGTAAAGCTGCTGTGAGACCAGCCATTGTAGTCAAGCAGAGTTCTCCATCAGGGCATGGTTCCTGTACCCCTCCCCCAGCTAAACAAGCCAAGATTATACCAGTATCCAATCATAACAACATTCAACCATCACAACAACATGTAGCAGTAATTACTCAGCCTTGCCCTCCTGATGTAGATGTAAGTCATTGCTATGATGATTGTAATGATATTGAGTTTGGTGGCGATGGTGGCGATCATGACGACCAAGTTTGGGCGATGACGAGGATGAGGATGATGATGATGATGATGATGATGATATTGGTGTTTATGCTGATAATGATGCTGATGATGCTGGTTGTGATAATGAGGAAGAAAGTATTGATAATGATGTTAATGATGATAATGAGGATGATGATGATGACGATGATATTGGTGTTAATGCTGATCATGCTGCTGATGATGCTGGTTGTGATAATGAAGAAGAAAGTATTGATGTTGTTAATGATGATAATGAGGATGATGATAATGAGGATGATGATAATGAGGATGATGATGATGACGATGATGAGGATATTGGTGTTACTGCTTATCATGCTGCTGATATACTGGTTGTGATAATGAGGAGGAAGAGGGTATTGTTGATGTTGATGATGCTGATGCTGATGGAGATGGTTATCATTGTTTTGATTGTAATGTTCAGGGTTATACTGATTGCTAAATGACCATGATGATGTTGATAGCAATTTAGGTGCTATTGTATAAAGTTGGTAACAAAAGAAGTTGACTTACATGTACTAGTATCAGTTGCCTTTGGCATAGATAGAAACATGAATTGTAATCCTTCTATTAAGAGTACTGTGAAACGTGATATTTATAAGATCTGGACCCATATTACCGTTGAACTTAACTGTTTTATTTTATAGGTGAAAGCTTGGAAGAGGCAGCAAAGAATGATAAAGAATAGAGAGTCTGCATGTTTATCTAGGAAGAAGAAAAAAGAGGTAAGAATAACCATCATTCATATGTGACTTTCACAGAGAATTTTATTACCCACCCACGCCGATCAAATCGGCAACATGTATGTAAAGGGCTCCGTATGTTTGTTTTTCTTTTTTTTTGTTTGTTTGTTTTTTTTTGTTTGTTTGTGTACAAGATAACTAGAGAATGGGTGAGTGGATTTGCACCAAATTTTCAGGGAATGTTCGGATAGTGACAGGAAAGAAACGATTAGATTTTGGTGATGATCGGTTTACCCCTGCAAATTCTGTGTGACCTTGAAGTTTTGAACCCAACTTCAGTTCGGATAGTGACAGGAAAGAATCGATTAGATTTTGGTGATGATCGGTTATAGGAACTTCAGTTCGGATAGTTTTTTTTTTTATATTTTATTACTTTTCAAAATAAAATTTTTCACAATAATCAAGGTAAAATACACAAATATATTCACACGCAGTATCATTGTGCCAAATTACATAATAATAACAATAAGTAACCATAATATTTTACATGCATGTATTTAATAGATTATGCCAAATCTGGAAGTCTTTATTGCGATAAAAAAAGGAGAAAAATATAAAATATAAAATATAGTGACAGGAAAGAATCGATTAGGGAAAGAACGCAACTACTCTGTAGCGCCGCTAAGGCGTGGGTCTGCCGCCTTTGACGGCCTTTCTAGTTACATTTAAAATAGAACCATGGTCCACTGTGAGAGTTGGGCAAAGATCAATGGCATACATATAGCTACAGGGAGGCATGTGCCCCCTCCCGATTGAATGGTGAAAAAAAGTAGAAGAAAAAAGAAAGAAAGAAAGTATGAGCG
This sequence comes from Heliocidaris erythrogramma, assembly GCA_025617745.1. Classification (NCBI taxonomy): domain Eukaryota; kingdom Metazoa; phylum Echinodermata; class Echinoidea; order Camarodonta; family Echinometridae; genus Heliocidaris; species Heliocidaris erythrogramma. The sequence continues at coordinate 5,874,183 of CM046869.1, read as the reverse complement.
GAAAAGCAATGTAAAAAGGATGTCTACACCCATCTCTGCCTGTATGGCATCTTCATTCTTTAATATAATCCAGTTAATATTTCCCTTGATACCCACCACTTATGATGCCTGTAGACCTCAGTGGTTGGAATCATACACTGGCAAAGATACATGTCTTACATGTAGTCTCATTAGTCTCATTGGATTATCCAATGTGGAAATGTTAAATTGCTGTTGTTTTTATCTGGGATTATTACATTGAAAATTATCTCAATTGTCTTTAAATCTATATTTTCTCTACATGTACAGTATATCCTCTCCTGTTGATTCTCATTCTTTGTCTCTCAATTTCATTTTTGCTTCTCTTGAAAATCTGTACCCACATATATAAACATTAAAATGTATGTACATTGTTTTTTTTTTCATATTTCACTGTCCTGTATCTCTCTCCCTTGTTCACCACTGACTTCTCTCCATCTTTCTCTCTTGTCTTTCAAAATATTCTTGTTCTCTCTCTCTCTCTCTCGTTTTTCTCTTTCTCTTTCTCTCTTGTTTTTCTCTTACAAATACCCATTCTCTCTTTTTCCGTAACTCTGTCTCTCTGTCTCCTGTCTCTCTCTCTTATTCCTGCTCTCTATCCTATTTTCCTACTTATCTCCTGTTTTAGTATGTACAAGAGTTAGAATGCAAAGCACAGAGTATGGAGAAAGAAATCCAGAGATTAAGATCAGAAAACCTTTCTCTCAGAAGTAAGATGGAAACTTTGGTAAAGGAGGTAAGCTACTACATTCGACATTTTCAATCCTTTGTTTAATACACAAATATCATGCATTATTCATTTTCTAGGGCAGCTTTCCAGATTCCGTGTGGTTTATAGTGGGGAAGGTAAGGATGCTAGTTTTCGGGTTTTCAGCTGATTTTCGGCCATATCACTTCGCTGTTTGTAGTATTTTTTCAGAATCCATATTGTACAGAATGTACTGGGCTCCTACATTCAGGCTAATTGGAGATACCAAGTGGTATCCACTTTCTCTAAGGATGCTTGGTGCATTATCATCCCCAACCTTGTTACGCATATGGCAGGTCCACTCCCACAGTTTATCTTAAAGTCTTGGTGACTAGTGAGGCTGTTTCATTTAACTTTTTATTGAAACATGCAAATTATCAGGGTTTGAAAGTTTCTACATTATTTTTTAATTGTGATTATGAATCAGTGCTTTATTAGAAAAAAAATCATTGAAGTCACCAGTTTTTGTTCTCCCCCAGTATATGTTTAAACAGTGATTTAAATTGGTGTTTATTGGCCAGTTCTGTAAATATTTTTGAAGGAATGAAGACAAACAAAACACATTTTCTTGGAGTTCTTCATTATTGTTTATTTCTGGATGTGGTTGATAATGCTTCACCTTCAAGTTGTCTGTTCCATGCTCTATTATTTTTTAGGAGCGTACTTCACAGTTGACGTAGAAATACACCCTGAAACTGTACTCAACATCTTTTATCTTTTATAAACAGGAAAGATGGTATTAACATAATTAATCAAGCTATATAGCTTCTTGTAAGAATTCAAAGAAAAATAGGCTAACCAACTTCAACTACATGTACATGTTATATACATGTACATGTAGATAAAACACTAGAATGGTTAGTGGATGCAAGTGGAATCTAAGGACACTTGTCACAATGTTTGCCTCTTTATTTTTTCATCTTTGAATCGTTGAAAACAGACAAGATGATTTCAGCAGTTGAATTTCATGAAGCTGATATTTATTGATGGCTTCATACAATCTTGAGATTTAAATTGTTTAACTGAAAATTTAACTGAAAATTACTCAAGCTTGCTTTTGAATCTTGGAGAGTGTTTGGGTGAGGGAAAGTTATGATGATGAGCTTTTCTTATTAGGTGCTGCTTCTGAAGTTGTTGAGGCTGCAGGCATTACGTAAGACCTGTCGGTCATAAAAGTGAAGTCCTCTCTCAGTCAATTATAACACTGGTTATCAGGTAAACACCCAAATGATGTGGAATTCCCCATGTGAACCTACATGTATATGATTATGTATTTTTAAAGGGGTATGGGGGTATTTACAAGCCCTGCATCATGATTTCCTTCACTTTCCTTTTTTCCTTTTTCCACAGAACACAACTCTAAAGAAAATGCATTCTTCTGTTTTTTCATCACCTGGCAGAACAGCTACGTATCTGCTAGGAATAGTGCTCATTATTGGATTTAACCTTTCTCCATTAAGGTAATTTTAAATGAAATAGTGAAGAAGGTAATCATTGGTGCGATCATTAATCAACAGCATTTTGAGTGGTATACTTTCAAATCATTGGTTGATGAATTTTGGCAATTTTACAGTTGTTAAAGATTTCTTTTTCAGTATAGCTTTCAGCCATTGTATTTTTGTTGTAAGTTTTGATAAAAATTAGTATTTTATCTATATTTGATGATATTTGTATTGTGTAGTATTATGAATTTTAATGTTGAGTTAGGTAGCTTAGCTAAATAATGTTCCACATAAAACTGCATCTCCTCATCAACATTTGTCTTTCCCATTTCTTATACTTCCTAAGGTAGATTAGTGAAATGTCGTGGCATGTAAGAACGCGGGAAAGACACATTTGACAAAATTATTCAAAATCATAATTTCATTCTATAGATGCAGAACCAAAATATGAGAATGGAGAATAAGTCCTTAAATCTTTGAAGAATTTAAAGTAAAATAATATGAAAACTTTTATTCAGATATGTCTCATTCTAATTTTAGAAGCACAACAAAATGGGCAGTTTTCCTCTTTGCATCTTTCCCGCGTCTTTGTACGCCATTGTGATTTGCTAAGCTCCCTAACAAGGTCAGGCATGTATTTGATTCTAAATCATGATATTTGATAAATGCCTAATTACATGTAACTGCATCCCAACTAGGTGATAGATGATTAGCCAGATGCAATCTTTTGTTCAAAAGCTGCAGTTTTATGAGCAACTACATTTTGCTCAGCTACCTAATGCTTTTTTTCTTCACATGCATCATGTATGTGATTAAAGATGTATTTATTCTTCTCATCTAGCCTTTTCAATCAAAATGGTGGTGTGCCCTCGGACTATCAAACGAGTAACCATGCAGGTCGAGCACTTCTCGGTTTCTCTGGGACATCTAATGAGAATGCATCTCAGCTCTACAGCCAGTCCAATCAAGCCATTCCCAGACATGCCTCCATTCATGACATCATGGAAGATGTACATCTCTGGGAGAGCATAGCCAATCAGTCAGCTTCAGATGTTGCCATAGCAACCATGAAAGAGATCCGTTATCTACTGCCTCAGGGCAACAAGTCTTGCCCCCATCAGATGAACATTACAGACACTATTAGGTAGATTGAATTGAAATGAAATGAAATGAATGGGATTAAATGGGATTGCATAGAATAATCTATGTTTCAGGGCAACAAGTCTTACCCCCATTAAATGAATATAACTGACACTGTCTGGTAGTAGAATATAACTGGATTAGATTGAATGCAATTTGAATTCAATTCAATTTGGATTAATGAAATTGAATTTAATTAAATTGAGGTGAAAAAGTCTTGCCCCATCATATGTATATAAGAGACAATCTATCATTAAATGGAGGAACCATACTTAACCCATTATATTAATTCTATTCTTACCAAATGAGAAATATAAGAAACTGTATATTGGTGAGGTAGCAATAGGAGTCATCTGGACACGATTAATCCCTTGCTTAATTCACTAAAGTGTTTATTGTCTGAAGTTACAAATGATGTCATATTCAAGCCATAAATGTGATGGAGTTAAGCTCGGGTGTACAGCTCCAAAAAAAGTTCTGAGTATCATTGTCAATAATAAAATAATAATGCTGACAAACTTTCTAATTTAAATCGATTATTTTATATTATACTGTTCCATTACTTTCTTATGTATTGGATTATTTGTATTTCGTATGTATTCTTCTTTTAGTTTTGGCGGTGTCTTGAGCAATTTGTGAAATTTGTATTTCCCATGTGTTTGTACTGTACACTAACGTATGCAAAATGTTGATTTTTGTCCAACTTTGGCCTGACATGCTACTTTAAAATGTGTAAACTCACAACAGATGGTCCGCTTTCCACAAATTGGTCTTAAGCATTGTATGACAGAAGGCATGTCTCAATCTGCAGTTGTTGTTGTTGTACTCAATGATTTTAGGACAAAGTATTAAGGTATTTCAAAATATGCATCTGGATATCTCTTATAGTGATATATAAGTTAAATATGTTTATAAATTTCACTTATATGATTTGCTGTTTAACAGCATAATATGCAGCTAAATGCAGATCTAATCTAGCAATCCTGTTTTATGTTTGATTGACAGGTTGACTGATGTCCTTCAGTTCTGGGCTAAAAAACAAACTAGAGAGCAAAAGAAGTCTAAGAAAGAGGAGGAACTACAAAAGAAGGTATTTTGGAAGTCCGAGATCACAGTTGTATTTTACAAGTTTCCAAGGGGGCTGCTGTCTTTTGCCTGAATACAAACTCTCTTTTTCTAAACAGTTCTAAAAATCAGCGAGTAACTGGTGGAGCATTATACAATAATTTGCAGTGTTCGTAGTAATTCTGTGCATTGAAGTATACTAGATTAGCCCTGCCCTGCCCCATATACCAGGGTACATGTTATGTCCCATATTGTACCATGTGTGATGGGTGATGAATGTAAGGAATATTGCAATGTCATTGTACCCCCGCCAAACGAAGTTTGAAGGGGGTATATAGGAATCAGTCAACGGTTGGGCGGTCGGTCGGTCTGTTGCAAATCTTGCGAATCGAACTACTTTCTCAGTTTTCGACCAAAGCTCATGAAATTTGGTACACACATTGGTCTTGGTGGGAAGATGTGCAAGACATATTTTTCGGATGAGTCGGAATGTGCGTTGCTATGGTAATGGCATATTTATGGCAGAAAATCAAGGATTGCGGATCGAACTACTTCCTCAGTTTTTGACCGAAAGTCATGAAACTTGGTACACACATTGGTCTTGGTGGGAAGATGTGCAAGACATATTTTTCGGATGAGTCGGAATGTGCGTTGCTATGGTAATGGCATATTTATGGCAGAAAATCAAGGAAACACCTTGCGGATCGAACTACTTCCTCAGTTTTCGACCAAAAGTCAACAAATTTGGTACACACATTGGTCTTGGTGGGAAGATGTGCAAGACATATTTTTTTGATGTGTCGGAAGCTGCGTTGCCATGGAAACGGCATATCTATGGCAGTAAATTAGGGAAAAATCTTGCGGATCGAACAACTTCCTCAGTTTTCGACCAAAAGTCAAGAAATGATCCGATATTTTTACCAGCTAATTCAGAGGACTAATATATTTATGCCTTCATAGCTATAAAATGAGTATATAAGTAGCGGCAGCAGAACTTGGTACATTCATTATCAGTGTACATGTAGAATCTAGTCCCCTATGTGCCTTTTTATCCCCCCCCGCCAAATGAAGTTTGAAGGGGGTATATAGGGATCAGCATATTAATCACCTTCAGTGATATATTGTTGTTATGTATGTTCTGATATAACAGGATAAAGGCTATAACGGCCTCGTTATATGGAGTTTCCCCTGTGCAAGACATATTTTTTTGATGTGTCAGAAGTTGCGTTGCCATGGAAACGGCATATCTATGGCAGTAAATCAGGGAAAAATCTTGCGGATCGAACTACTACCTCAGTTTTCGACCAAAAGTCTTGAAAGGCTGTTGTCACGGGGCGGGGGTATTAATCATCATCTTCAGTGATATTTCTAGTTTTACTGGATATTTGTTCTGATCTGAGCTTTAGTACGGCTATCATGAAAATATGATCATCAAGTACACTAAAAATCTGAGATGTACAGTAATGGTTACTTTATGGAACAAAATATCATGGACTTGTCCATGTGTATGGCTGTAAATATACAATAAGCTGGAATTCGGTGGCATAGTAGATTGTATTGATTTTATTATGCCTCCGCCCACCAAAGTTGGGTGCCGGAGGCAGCATGTTTTCGGGTTGTCCGTCCGTCGTCCGTCCGTGCGTGCGTCCGTCCCACTTCTCGTTACCGCGATATCTGAAGAACTGGTTGAGGTAAGAACTTCAAACTTGGTACCAGTATGTATCCCCATAGAAAGAGGAACTGATTAGATTTTGGGGTAGGTAGGTCAAAGGTCAGAGGTCACAGAGGTCAATTTACATGAAATTCTTGGTTTTTAGCACCGTTACCGCGATTTCTGAAGAACTGTTTGAGGTAAGAACTTCAAACTTGGTACCAGTATGTATCCCCATAGAAAGAGGAGCTGATTAGAATTTGGGGGTAAGTAGGTCAAAGGTCACAGGTTGCAGGTCTCAGCGGCCAATTTACATGATATTAATACAGTTTTTGGCTACATTTCCACGATATCTCAAGAACAACTGATTATATTGCTTTATAGGCAGAAGTCAATTAGTAATATAGGATTTTAGTGTTTTTAATCACAATTTCGCAATAACCATTTGATGAATGCGCATCAACTATATTATACTTGTAGGTGATCAGGAATTATCTGAATACAAGCGGAGGCATATTGAAGACGCAGTCGCATCTTTTGCTTGTTTTCTTGTTAATTTACAGTAAAACTGAATGAAAAATGATGCCAAAATTTAAACAATTTTAGGAGGGACTGGCTTAAATTTTTCAGCTAACTATACATTATCCACCAAAATTATTGGGCATACAGTGTAAGTCTTATGGGACTTCTTCAAATGTCAGTGTAAGCTTTAATTTGACTCTGTTAGAATTAATTGTCATTCATTACGAGAACTCGATTACTTTTAATTCTGATTTTTGGATCACACTTTTAATGGTCAATATCTTTTTTCCAATGTTTGTCATGCTATTGTTAACATTCCATAACTCAACTTTTTATTGCCTTTTCTGTTTTTAATATCTCTTCCTTTCTAGAAGAAAAAAAAGATACGTCAGTCTCAGTACAGGCGCTTCCGCTCTGGGCCACCACTCCATGTGGAGTCAGAAGAGAGGGCGCTGCAGCTTTACGATCATTTTTTTCAGAGGACGTACGACAATCTGCTTGAGGCTCTAAACAGGAGAGATGATACCTTCTATGTGGTGTCTTTCAGAAATGTAATTATTGCCTTTTTGATTTGTTTCAAACTAATTTTGTTGAGGATATTCACTCTTTCCCTTTTAAATGTAATCTCTAGTTGTGATAATTTTGTAAGAGAGAATTTTGCTGTAACTCCTAGTGTGTGAGTTTGGCTGTATGATCAATCTGTAAATGAGGAACAGGTCTTTTTTCATATTTGTGTACTTTGTAAACTCAAGAGTTACAGAGTTTGTACTGGAGATATATATTCCACATTAATCTTAGTTCCTTACATGTATAGTTCTAGTAATAATAAAAGAAAATATTACAGAATTCTTTGAAATTATACCCTGAATGTTAGACTAATGACTTCTGCATTTTAATATGAAATTTGTACTTATTTAAAGTATGGAGTAAAGAAAGTCTTGGAAATCAGGTTAATGTTGCTGCAAATAAAATACATGTCCCCATATTTGATTTGTCTGTGCTGATTCTTTTCAGTGCGTGGGTAATTTTCACTAATTTTCCTGTAATTTAAACAAGTTTTGTAAATATATCACTATTTTATCTAGTCAGAACAACCTTTCTAATTATAGCATAATGAGATATAGTAGAATGGTTATTTGAAGAAAAAAAAAATTAAGAGCAGAACTCTAATGTTGACTCTACAATTTGATTTTTCTTCTGTCTGTGCATAGGGTTGCTTCTTGTACAGCTGCTATATGGAAAACAATATGAATTTAATTAAATGAGAGTGCAAGATTCATGTTTTGAAGTGTTTTGAAAAAAAAAAAAATTTTCCAGAAGATGTTTATCTTATGGAGATTGATAATAACAATTCGGAGAAAACAATGTGTTTATACCACATGTTACAGTCAATAATGATATGTACATGTACATACTATTTATGGAGCAATTACTTCTAGATTACCTTGAGAAAATGTTTGTTTCACAAGCAACAATTTTCAAGATCACTACACAAATTGCCCTAGCATTTATCCTATGAACTACTGTTCATTTGTGTTGTACACAAAATTGTCTTCCCTTCTAGCCCCCTCCCCTTCCATTCCCCCATTCCCCCTCCCTACCCCAATTCCCCCTCCCTTCCCCCACCCTTCCCCCTCCCTTCCCCCACCCTTCCCCCTCCCTTCCCCCACCCTTCCCCCTCCCTTCCCCCACCCTTCCCCCTCCCATCCCCCACCCTTCCCCCTCCCATCCCTATCCCCCTCCCTTCTCATCCCCTCCCGCCCCTCTCCGTCCCCTCCTGTCCTGTCCTCTCCTATCCCTACCCTCCCCCTTCCTTTTCCCCTTCCCCCTTCCTTTTCCCCTTCCCCCTTCCTTTTCCCCTTCCCCCTTCCTTTTCCCCTTCCCCACCCTTTCCTCCTCCCTTCCCCCTCCCCTCCCTCCTCCCTTCCCCCTCCCCTCCCTTCCCCCTCCCCTCCCTTCCCCCTCCCCTCCCCTCCCTTCCCCCTCCCCTCCCTTCCCCCTCCATCCCGTCCCCTTCCCTCCCCTCACTTCCCCCTTCCCTTCATTTCCCCCTCCCCCGGCCTCCCTTTCTGTCTCACTTCCCTCTTTCCTCCTCATACATATCAGAGCATATTTCTAATCATGTACCTTGGGCACAGATATTATGACATATTTTGTGTGGAGAAATATGTAAACATGAAACGTGATTGAGAGTAGCTTGCAAATGACATCTTTGCATTTGTCATTGACAAATATTATTCATCTCTATCAATTATCATATTTTCCTGAATATTAATGCCATTTATTTTTAGGATCATTTACTGTTGCCTGCCACAGCTCATAACAACACTCACAGACCGAAGATGTCCCTTGTCATGCCAACGGTCACAGCTAATGGTAAGCTCTTTCTCCTGTTATAAAGCAATAAATACAGTTTTCAAAATTATTGTGGTAGTTCAAAGATGTGAATAGTAGGCCCTCTAATAGTGAATGCATTTATAGGTAAACAATCGCATTATGAAGCAGAATAGAAATTTTTTTCTGTTGCTCTTGCTTGAGGGTTTGAAAAGAGAATGCAAGTGAAATACATGAAGCTATAATTTAATACACAAAAACATGTTATCTCTGGAAGTGATAGCATATTTTGTTCATATATATATGCTATTATTTATATGATTTGATCCTGAATCAAATTGACTCTTCATATATTTTCTATCTTTCTCTTTTCTCGCTCTCCCCTTTTCTCTGTATCTTTCTCTCGCATTTCTCTCTCCTTTCTCTTTCTCTCTTTTTCTCTCTTTTATGTAGCACTTAAAAGTAGTTTAGTAGTTAAGTAGCTTTGTCGGATCACTGTGGTTATTATTGCTTGAAATGACTGTCATTGAGTCAATCATTGTCGTGTGGGTATGTGGATATGTAAACTAATTGGTTCCAGAAGTAAGAGGTTGGAGGTGACAGAGTCATGTAATTATGGAAATACAAAAAAAACACATATATCATTGTTCTTACTGTACTGGTTGTGTTTGTTTGTAGAATCGATGTGGAACACACCTAAGCATCACATCTCCATGATGCAGATTGATTGTGAGGTGGTAGATACCAAGGTAGTACATGTCAAAGAGCATACCTCTACCCCTCACCCAGTCGACAACAACAAGACCACCTATCACCATCACACACCCGTCCCCGCCGCCCCGCAGCATAGGGATGCAGCAGCAGCAACAACACAGCCCTTGGCCAGAGCTCCTCCTACTTACGTCGCTACTGATGAGCTTGGGTATCACCCAAGGAATCTCACAGCCGTCAATACACCCTAGTCAATGTAAGTTATTTTACTTTGTTTATTTTAGGGTACTGTAAAAATAGAAAATGATGGAATCATTATCAAGGCAGGTTTAGTCATTGCTTGACACTAACTGAAAATTGACGATGCCCAAAAGGGCAACCAGATTTGATTGATTTTGCTTTCTGATGGCTAGTACACCGGTTTGGTGGCCTAGATTTACAATAAATTACAAACAAAATGTTTCTCATTTTGTATTTATGCACCTTATATCTGTAGTCACCGTCTTCCTGACTGCTTACAAATAATGTGAAAAAGAAAATAAATCAGGCAAGACTTTCACTCTTTCTCTAGCTTATAAATATTTGATTGCACTACAGAGCAAGTGTCGAACCAGTGGTTTGGTTTAATACAGTCAAACCTGTCTTAGCGGCCACCTGTCTATAGCGGCCACCTGCTTATAGCGGCCACCAAAAAATCCCCCGCAGGAAATTACTGTGTTGTAGACCCTGCATATAGCGGTCACCTGCCTAACGCGGCCAGCGGCCACCCATTATGTATCCCTCGGACAATATCTGACCGCGTATAGCGGCCACTATTATCGAGTCGAGCCGTAGCTTCGTGCACAAAAAAGTAGTTTTTGCCATAGGTGCGATGTGTTTACCGAGTCCTAGCTCAGTCACACTCTCACACAAACGTCGTGAATAGATTCTACAATGGCCATGAAGATCTAATAGTTTCACCACATTGCCGACTAATTAGAGATTAAAAGTCTTTTTTAGTAAGAATTAAGCACTAGTATTGTTCGTTTACGTAATCTTCGCACCATCCAGCTGCAATCCCCTACACTTTAGTTGTATTGTTCTCCTAAGCTATAGCGGTCGGCATTGCATTGATATTGATCGCCATTGCGCAATAGCGCAGGCTCGTACACTTCAATATAATTTTTTTATTTTTAAAAGATTTATAAAAAAAAATTTTTAAAGCGTTAAAACTTTTGAAAAAAATAATAAAGGAGTGATTTTTTTTAGAAAGTGAAAATAATAAAATACTACCCAAGTATTATTTTTTTTAAAGATCAATAATAACAATTTCATGTACGAGAGATTGTCCTGCTGAAAAACGGCGTGAAAACTCGACTCGGATCGTCCACCGGCGATCCAGGCCATTGTCGACGTTCGCACTTTCGACGAATGCAAGCGAGCACCTTCTATCGCCTGTTCTCAAAAACAGTTAAAACTTCTTTTAAACCATTCAAAAGGCAAATATTTATTGAATGAAAATTGATTGCACGATTTTATTCAAAAGATAAACTTATTATTGTAATTTTTTGACAGGAAGCAAAAGCATGATTAGACATCGTTTTTAGACTATAAAAGTCAAGAAAAGCAGTCTACCGCGGGTGGTACGTACGTGGTAATTTGAGGGAAAATTCATTTTACACAGATTGCTCGTATATCTATTGTTTTTCTCATTTATTGACAACAAAGCATATTATTTTAGCATTTATATATCATATGACATGTTATACGTCAAATCTGTTGATCTATAGCTTGTTTTCCTAAGTGATATATATATGGATGCATGTACACTAACTTTGTTGCGTGTAACAGTGTATGTGCAAAAAAATAAAAATGGCCGCCGACCTGTCTATAGCGGCCACCTGTCTATAGCGGCCACTTTTTCCGTTTCCCTTCGGTGGCCGCTATAGACAGGTTTGACTGTACATGCATGTGGAAAGCTGTGAGCAGTGTTGGTTTACATACATGCACTTTGCATGTCTATTTAGTGACCTACATTTATGTCAGTGGGGAAGTTGTACCGCTATCCTGTGCATCATTTGGAGCTTCACAGATGAAGGTTGAAAGAAGATGTATAGATTCACAGCTCTATGGTTTTATGCCTTAAACTGAATCTCCTTTAAACAGAATTTGGAAAATGTCTTTGCATCATTTTCCCATTATGCACCAGTTTCCCTTGTAGAAGCTTAACCCTAATAGAGCCGGGTTATTTAGACCCATCTCACAGCTGATTCCGCCCCCCCCTAAGATCTCGGCCGTCCAACGCACATTCGCAACGAAAATCGGCACACACGTCGCCGACCACGTAATCTACAAAACTGTATAGTCAATTTCTCCGAAAAATGTCATAACTAATTAATTATGCTAATTTATGCATAAAATTAATGGTTTGCTCTAATTAATTAAATAAAGCCCCAAAACTGCTAATTTTTTGTATAGAGACTCTTTGTCAGATTCTGATCAAATAAACCAAAAAAAAAATTGGGTAAAATCCTTTTTTTCTTATGTATTTTATTGTTTTTTTAATTTCTTATGTATTTCTTTGTTTTTCGACTTTTTGTTTTTTATTGTTTTTTCGATGGAATTCGTCGGCGACACTATTTTAATCATAAACAACATAAAATTAATTGTTTTTAAACAGTAAAAGTAAAAATAATGAAACATTTATGAATTTTAGCTGGAAACACAATTTGCATTGGATTTGTACACAAAATCACGTTTTTGAGCAATTTTGGGTCTGACATGCACTTACGAAATGTTGCGTAACTCCGGAACCGCATGCGCGGACATCACAAATTTGGTCTCAAAAGTTGCGCAAGACTTGAAAGAAAAAAGTAGTGAAGCGGCGTGGTGACTGCTTTTCGCGATGCGAACATATTACGCGAAACGTCGGGGGGGGGCGGAATCCGCCCCCCCCGGTCCTATTAGGGTTAAACTGTACTTCTGGGCCATTTTCTACATTTGCCAGTCAACAGTAATAATTTGAAATACAAAATGTGCTTATATTTAAAGCCAGTCGTTAATATAATGCAACTAATCTGTAATTATAATCTTAGGAATGACTATAAGATGGCGCTGATCATATTCTACCAGTTTAAGGCAACTTTAATGACACTGTCAGCTTTTTGCAGTGGCTCATGATTTACCCTATTATTATGGGTTCTCTATCACATACATGTATGTGGAATGTGTGTGCAATTTTAATACGTGACGAGGCTCCATTCTGTAAATTATTGACAAAAATATTTGCAATTAATGCACAGCACTGTTCAGTGTCTCTTAAACACTAAAGCCTGAAAATGCCCGATATAAATTCCTCGCATACATGTAGTTTTCTTCAAAAATTATTTTGTCCATAGCTTATTTTCAGGCTTTTCTTGTGAAGTGAATTGATTTTGATTGTCATGCCTTTTCATTAGTCTTTGCAGATGTTTTTTTTTTTTTTTTTTTTGCACATTAGCCAATGATTTGTCATTTAGATTTGTTGGGACAATTAAAATAACTCTTCCTTAAAATAAAATATATAATAATTATCAGAATACCACCCATGGACTGATTTTGTTTTATTGTCCATTTTGGGACATCGTAGTAGACTGGCAACCCACAAAATCGACAGCCCAACAATGTTTGATGTAGTGAACCCTCAAAAAAGTTTTCAGAAGGCCCACTTGACCAACATGTCAGTCTGGTGGGCTGTAGCTGTCTATTTCAACAGTTGCAAATGACAGACAGCACACCTGATTATTATTAGTAGGGAAGCAACTCAGTCTAATGCAGCTTTAAAAATGGTTTCAGTATGTCGCCATAAACACAATTTACTTTTTGTACAGCTTTATCATTAATGGTCATTTAATACTGCAGTCAGTGCACTGCTTGTAAGTTTTCAGCTGTGCAATATAAAAAGATTTGCCTTGATATCACTTGTATGGATTCCATGAAGTATTTTGAGTTCTCTTTGTTTTTCCTTGTTTATCATATATGTTAGTTACAGGGTACATCAGATTCTGCGAGGACTTGATTGTTCACGAGAAAACGTTTAAACGGTATGCAAATAACAAACCCTGGGTGGATAAAAGTTGCAGAGATTACATAAAACAAAAAGTGACTGCTTTTCAGAACAATGACATTGAATTAGTAAAGAAAATAGATAAAGCCTTTAAGAAACATGTGCAGAGTAAGAAACACAGTTATGGAGAAAAAGTAGATAAGAAATTTCAGGAAGGGAGCCCAAGAGAAGCATGGAAAGGTTTAAAGTTAATAACAGGGTTTGATATGAGTAATAAGAAAAATGTTATTCTTGGAGATAATGTATCTGACTTTGTAGAAGCCCTGAATGACTTTTATAGTAGGTTTGACAGTCAAGATCATGAAGCGGGCTTTTCCCAATGTCGGAGTGACATACAAAAGGCTCTCTCTGACAGTTGTAGGTTATTTGTAAAACCAGAGAAAGTCGGGAGCATTTTGGAATCGATTAAAGTTCATAAATCCACAGGTCCTGATAATGTTTCAGGGAAGCTTATGAAGGTGTGTGCCCAACAGCTTTCTGGAGTGTATCATACACTCTTTCAATGGTCGTTGGATATATCTTATGTTCCTAGCATTTGGAAATCTGCCACAATTATTCCCATTCCAAAGATAACAAAACCAACTGTTTTAAATGATTTTAGACCTGTTTCCCTCACTCCCATTATTATGAAGTGTTTTGAGAAAATTGTTAAGGAGATGCTGATTAGTCAGACAAAAGAATTTCAGGACCCACTTCAGTTTGCCTACAAAAACAAAAGAAGTGTTGAGGATGCTATTATATATTTAACACATACTGTTTTTAAACACATAGAACAGGCCAAAACCTATGCCCGAGTACTCTTTGTAGATTTTTCATCTGCCTTTAATACGATTGTGCCTCAGTACTTGGTTGAAAAGATGCACAGGGTCATGAAAGTGAATCCTCATTTGTCCCTTTGGGTATGCAGCTTCATGACTGAGAGGAAACAACAGGTGCGAATTGGTGAACTGTTCTCTCAGGTTAGGAACATCAGTGTAGGAGCACCACAGGGATGTGTGTTGTCTCCTGTGCTTTTTACATTGCTTACTAGTGACTTTAGATCTACATCTGCCTCATCCTGCCATATTATCAAATATGCTGATGACTCTTGTATTATTGGCTTGATTAGAAACAATGATGAAAGAGAATATAGGGACTGGGTCAACAACTTTGTGACTTGGAGTGAGAAAACTTCATTAGTTTTAAATACTAAGAAAACTCAAGAGTTAATTATTGATTTTCGTAGGGTTTCTACAGTGGATCATCAACCCCTAGTTATCAAGGATGATGCCATTGCTCAAGTGGAGGAATATAAGTACTTGGGAGTGATTGTAGATAATAAGCTGAAATGGGAAAAAAATGCGAGGAAAGTTCAGACTAAAGGAAATCAGCGCCTGTTCTTCCTTCGGAAGCTTAAGCGTTTTAATGTACAATGTCAGACTCTAGTTTTGTTTTATCAGAGTGTCATACAGTCTGTGATATCTTTTTGTTCAATTGTATGGTTTAATGGACTCACAGAAAGGAGTAAACTCCAAGTCACAAGGGTGGTGAAACAAGCAAGCAAAATCATAGGAACTCCCCTGCCTCAGCTCGAAGATATAGTACACTCTGCTGTGTTGGATAAGCTGCATAGTATTTTGAAGGATGTTTCTCATCCTCTGCATGAAGAAATGGCTCTGAATGCCAGATCTGGACGAATTATACTACCTAAACTGAGAACAGAGAGGTACAGGAAGTCATTTTTGATATGGGCATCGTTGGCATATAATAAGCAGGTTAGAAGGTGATCTAAATTTGTTGTGTTAAGAAATAGTTTTTAAGTTTTAATTTAATGCCAGTTCCTATACTATTTATTTACTATTTATTTCATGTTTATCATGTTTTTTTTTCTTTTATGCCCCGCCATGTAGTGACGCCGAGGTATGTTAACATTTTCATAAAGTCAGGGGTCAAGGGTTAAGTAAGGAGGCTGAAACTGAACTTTTTTGTGGACTATATATAAGTTTATGAACATGATTAATTTGGGGTAAAAGGCCAGAACGATAGGGTTAGGGTTAGGGCTGTGATATCGGAGGCGTTAACCTTGTGTATAGTATTTACATGTATTTATTACTTCTGTGCAAATGAATATGTATACTCTATGTCTTGCTTTTGTATATTTTGTATGTGAAAGAAAAGTCTGAAAACAAATTTTATGTTATATTTTTGATATGACATGACAATAAATTATCTATATCTATATCTATATCTATATCTACATGTATTGTAGAAATGGCAGTTTTTGCAAATTTTGCAAGTGGTTCAGTTCCATGCAACAAATCCATTTAATCACAACACTGAATGTTTGCATTTTGCAAAAATGACTGTTAACAACTTTTGAAAGATTTTTGTTGCAGGAGTCCCAGTTTCAGTATACATTGCTGTATTATTATTGTTTTGTTCTATGAAAGTTGCATTTCTTATAGATCTCTCTCTTTCTCTCTGTTGCCATCTCTCTATTTCTGTTTCTCTTTTTTCTTAATGTTTTTCTTCCATACGCTTCCGTCTCTGTCTTTTCTTCTTTCTCTGTCACTTTCCTTCTTATCTTATTGTGTTTCTCCATCTCTGTCTCTTACAGTGTAGTCTCTGTGTGTCTGTCTCTTTAACTTACTATTCTATTCTTTCCATATCTCTCCAATTTGATATGCATATCAGTATGTTGTATAGCTTATTATTGGTGGGGTGATAAAACTTACTGTTTTGTGTTAATCTTCAGATAATCAGTTAAGTGATATCCTGTCCAAATCCCAGCTTTCTCACTCGAAAAATGAAGCCACTGTGGCATGTCAAAGGGAAGACAATCCCATTTCTTAGTGTTATGGCACCCTTGTTTTTTTCACTCTCCTGAACATTTAACTTTTTTGAGATACAAGGTTTTGTCACCCCCAAATCGTTATGTTGATGTAGAATCAAAGTGCATCGTTTTTCTCTATAATATATTTAAGTGTATAAATAAATATTTTTTTTTCTTTAACCCCCCCCCCTCATTCTCCCTCTTTCTCTCTCTTTCTCTGTTGATCTCTCTCCATCTCTCTCTCTCTCTCTCTCTCTCTCCTCAGCAGTGTGTGAAGCCTTATATCCGGAGAGTGCAATCTCATCGTCCATTGTGTTTTAAGAAGAGGTATATGAACAAATTTGTCACCCATTCCATACATGTCGTGTAAGTGTACATGTCTCTTAGAATAGTTACAACTTGAAGCAAGTGTTTGTTTTGTCCCAAAGCTGGATGGTTGATTAGCTCATGTGAATTGCCAAATGATTTTGTTGCAAAATTTGAGTGATTTTTTTATCATTCACTTGTTTTCATGATTTTTTTTTTAATCTTGTTTATTCTGATTTGGTGGGTGTAGAACTGGCATTGTATGATAATGTTAGTATGATAAGTTAATACTGATATTAATACTGACATTCTTTGTTTACCAAGAATAATATATGTACAGCATGAAGGTCTTTACAAGTGTTCAGTTATATATGTGGATTGTGTATTATTCAACACAATATTAAAGCTAGCTCTAGAAGGTTAAAGTTGTCTATCATTGCAAAAACACAACTGAAGTGTAGTACTGACACTTTTTTCTGAAACAAAATAACTGTTCTACAATTAAAAAACAAATAAAATTTGGGGAAATCTGCTAAGAGAAGAACAGGAAATGAATTAAAGTGTTTGTAAGGTCAAACTACATGTATGTCTTTTTCAGGGGTTATGCTGAACAATATATCCAGAGTGATGACATATTTGATATGAATATTTTTGGGTTTATGATGATAATCAGTGAGTAGATTTTTATGGTAAAAAATATCTAGCAAAAATAGATATGCTTTGTGATAAATTAATGTTACATTAAAACATTTATGGATTAAAATGTGTAAAATTTTTAGTTTCAAAATGCATTACAGTTGTGTTATAATGCTTATTACTATGGCTAGTTCCAATCAGAGTCATACTGTTGATTCATGTGTTAAAACTGTTATAGTATTGAGAAAGAGATTTAAAGCTATCACAAATATCTTGTTTCTCTATCTCTAATATGATGTTGCAGTTTTTCAAATATGTGAGTAAATATTGTTATAGATTTACCGTAGATTTGATGAATGTTTGTTATGTCCTCTTGGACTTTGCAATTTTTTAAAATGGTAATTTAAAGATTCATTTTTTCTGAAATATTTCAAGTAAAGTTACTTGTGTATACATACATGTAGATAGGGGGAACCTTGAGGGTGAATAGTGGCCAGAATATCTGTTTTCATCAAAAGAGTAAAAATAAGTTTTTCAGCAATTTATTGATTTTCAGGGAATATTGCTCTTGGTATGAAATATTATAAAAAAAACAGGAATATATTTCCTCAAAGTTATTAAAAGTTAATTTTGCTGCATTATGTGTTGTTATTTGTATAGTACATCTTTACATATGAAAATAAACCAATGATAATATAGTGTGAAGGTCACAAATTTCACTTTTTGTATATAGCTGTAGGGTTAACTTTGTGATGGTTAATTTAGGAATATCAACATAATTATCTGAACCGTAAACCTTCTCCACGTTATCAGTACCACCATGCAAACCTCTACCTTCAAAGATATAATTATCTTTGTTTGCAAACAGAAATTATATTAATTTTAGCCAATTAGAGAAAGTTTTATAGAAATGGAAGGAAATGTTTAGTATCGATTTCCATCGATTTCTAGTATTATGTATTCAGGAGGAGGATTTAAAGAAATTGGGATTGATATGCACAGGTTGTCTAGGTACCTACTTTGAATCTACAGATTATTCCAGAATATTTTTCAGATATTGCCAGCTTGCATAGCATGGAAAGAACAATATGATTATGGAGCATTAGCATTCATGCTGTTGTGACATGATACAGTTTATAAAATATATAAAATTTCCTTTTTGTGTGGTCCCATTACTCTGTTGAGCTACATACATTGTAAATGTTTATCAGCCCAGGTATTACTTTCATATATGTCATATGGTTGTTATATAACCTTTAAGCTTTGAATTTTATAGATTCAGTTAAAAATCCTTTCTGTTTTTAGTTGACTAGTTGATATTTGCAAAACTCTCGACTCATTCAGTCATTTAATGTATAAACTATTTGAAATTCAATGTATCCAAAATATAGAATTTGTAACTCAGAAAATGTAAGTAATTAATACATTCCTGTAGCAGCTGGGCATTTATACTGGATAAAAATTATGAAATTGACAAGGTAAGATGATTTCTAGAGCACTTTAACATGTTGACAGTCCTCATTTTTGTTGAACATAAGAAAAGCTGTACTACTCGTTTGTTTGTTTATACATGTACATGTATTTGTATTTAGTTTCAGGGAGAAACTTATGTTAAAACACCTATTTTGAGCCCTAAGATATTATGCACTACCAAGCTTGTTATGAAGAGCTCCAGTATAACAAGATTCCTGATATAAGCAAGATAATATCATGGTCTGTAGTTGGAAAAAAAAAGTTATAAATTAGTAGATAATTTGGTGATATTGGAGTCAAGACACCCAGTGTTTTAAATAAGTTAGTGCGCTATTCTATGTGCTATTTGATGAGGCATAAATCCTCTGTGGCATAGTCTGCAATGTGACTTCATGTCTAAGGTCCTTAACCCCTACCATGCCGTGGGTGGCTAATCCTGCCCCAAAATTTGAGTGTTGAACAGCTTTTTTAGGCTGCGAATGGCTTGAATTTTCTTCCTCATACAGAAACCTGTGCCTTCAATATAATGCTTATTCCTATGCAATATATCTTTGCCCAGTTTGCTCAAGAAAAATTTCATTGAAAGTTAATATTCTACTCGTGAAAGTTCATTTTGGACAATTGCTCAAAAATCTGGTGGCATGGAAGGGTTAAGTATTGGCATTATTAGCTGTTGGCTGGTAAGGAACATTGTAAACAACATACAGTCAAACCTGTATACATGAAGATTAGAAATTAAGTAGTCTTTGTTTGCAGGTGTTCATTATGTACAGATTACATAAGTGCATTGTTGTAATGAGACAGTCAGTTCAAAGGAAACCAAATTGAAAAGTGGGTTGTAATAGACAGGTAGTACGTAATGCAGGTCTTATTTTATTATTTTTTTGTGACCTGTAGAACTTTGGGGGTTAAAGTCCAACATTTAGGTCTGATAGTGATGTACAAGTATATTGTACAGTGCTTATATGTGGATTTCCAGGTTGTTATATTGTGTATGAAATAATGTATGTTTCATCAGGCTGTGCTTTTGTTTGATTATGGAATGTAGCGATTTCTGATAGTATAATAGAATTCACTGTAAATGTTCTTTGTTTGATTATAGAATGTAGTGATTTCTGATAGTATAATAGAATTCACTGTAAATGTTCTTAGTTTGATATTCACATCTTCCACATCTAAGTGCCAACCCATTTCATCATTGCACTGTATGGTATGAATGGATCTTATGAATGGTGTGTGTATAGGTATATATATCTCTGTTTGTTTTTGTATAATAGATTACATGTGTAGTTTATTGCATATTATTGGGAATTTTAATTGATATTGTCACTGTGGTGAAGCTGGATTAATATGGGTATTTATTTTAGAGGTATATTTAGAAATACATGTAGATGGATTTTGATCGAGATGTTTCAGGCTTTTAATAGACTTAATGAAATGTATTTCATTAAGTATGAAAATAGATGAGATGATTGATCAGATTTCTAGAAGTTTTTTGTTAGTTTATTTCTTTCTGGCTGGTTAAAAACATAGTCCATCTACTACATGATATACAAATAAACATAAGTCAATTTCTTTTGAACTGCATTTTCTTTTCCAGAACTCTGAACCAATCGCCAACAAATAACTGTTTTATTACAATGGCACAACATTCATTTTACTGCTATGAATGCTGCATGAAATATCCAGAATTGAGACTGTTCTATGTGATGTAGTTTATCACCTTTTAGTCAGTATGGTATAATTCACCTTTAAAATTAATTTCCTATATTTGCACAAATAGTGATATAAAAGTATCATCTTTTTACACAGATGTGTAATTTAAAAAAATATGAAAAGCAGTGTATTATTCACTGTGCAATCAATTTAGTTAAACCTAGTTACCCTTACAGTAAGAGTAAATTTCATGTCTTTTGGTCACATAGGTACCTTGTTTATGTATGTTTCTAAACCTTGTAAATATTTTTAAAACCAAGATCTTTGGAATAAAAGTAGAATGCACTGAACACAGTGATAATGGTGTCCATTTATTGTATGAATGTTGTCAAATCAATTGTAATTTTTTTAATGTCTTGACAAAGGTTTGTAATTACAACTCAATTACCAAACATAATTGCTAACATAAAGACTTTACATGTTCCCTCTATGTCACAGAGTAGCTTAGGAGTACCAAACATAATGCTAATACACAGATTAGCTTAGGCGTAAAGACAGTGAGGAGAACATGTTGCACCATGCCAATGATACTATAAGGGGTTGGGGGGGGGGGGGGGGGGGGGGGGGGGGCGGGTGTTTGGGTGCACACATCATGCTCTCTGGCCAATCTATCCTACACCAACCAAATTCCTTTGAACTCTGCCCTGGACCAAACACTCTTAAAGTAGATATTCAAAGAAAATCACAAATATGGCAATTAATGTATCACTAGAAACTGGGAAGCTTACAGATGGCAATCGTATAAGTTTTATGTCAACTGCGTATCTAGTGGTTATAAAAACAACACAAATAAAAAGCTCTTCTCAGCATCTGGAATATCCGAGGATTCGCCAGAAATATAGCGATGTTTTGATGTCGTCACACTCGGGATCGATCCTGCTTAAGCAGACGACGTCCTATAATGAATGAACGTAATTGCAATGCAATTATTTATCAAATTATAAAGAGTTTGGTGTATTTAAACATGACCTTATTTCACACCATTATAAAGGGAAAGTGAAACTGATTCTGATAGCTAAAACCTTTTGATTGTAAATACATAGGAGAAGGGTCAATGATCAATGAAATAAACCCCACTTTCAAATTGAAAAGCCCTCCGAATAATAGCAGGATGGTATTCGTTCCCTCTTGAAACGCCGAACATGCCCCGGTGCAAGCAGCTGAAAATACAATGGCGTCTTATTTTGTTTACAAGTGACTGATTCCTTTATTTTTTTAACGCTGCATTTTTCATCAAAATAATACCATACACGAAGTTAAGAGTGAGGCAACAGACTAACATTAAGACTGACGCTAGTGAAGGAAGAGAAATAAGTGAAGAGGAGATGACAAAATAGGCTCTGAAAAATGTGTAAGATGTTATGGGACATCTGCTTAGACAGGACTGGTCCAGGGTGTGTCGTCACATATCTCAGCAGCGTTCGAGGAGCTCTTCAGCTGCTATATCGGGGGCTGTATTTTACTGTTTTATAATTGATAATAATCATTACTTCAAATGTTTCCAAGCGTTGAATTTGGATAACCTTGTTTAATTTATGCCATCTATGCAATAATAAGTATTAAGCCAATATTTAAAATCATTAACGTTCTACTTTAACGTAACTTCAGCTATCCCATTGTCAATTTTCATAATATATTCAAATTTATACACATTTGCCTAGTGACAAACTCTTACATTCACCTATAAAAACCCATTCTTTTTCAATATTAAGAATGTGAATTGCATGTATTAGGCATTGTTAGGGTTGGACAAACATTTCGATTGCCCAACCTAGCAACACTTAATATGTATGCAATCTGCATTCTGACTATTAAAATACAATGACTTGTAACAGGTGGTTGTAACAGTTCGTTACTAGGAGTTTGACAAAGAGGCAAGCATTAAATTAGAATGCATTACGAAAATGGCCTATTGTATCTAGTCGTATCTTGGCGTGGCGCATATGGTTCTGTGTTGAATCTTGGAGTAGTGGAGGTCAACTGAATTTTGCATGGCACAGTACCTGATCTATGTAATCTTTAGTCTGACTTTGAAAGTACAACTTGTAAGACGTACTTACCAATTTGACCAAGAAATGTTCCTTGTATTTGAAAGCATTACGAAAAGGAACTATTTAACATTCACCTTTATATAGAGAGAAAGAGATAACGAGGGAGAGAGAGAAGGGAGATGGTGATAGAAATAGAGAGGCATAGGGATAGATATATAACGAGAGATAGGGAGGGGGGGAGGGGAGAAAGGAGGGGATAGTGATAGTGATAGAGACACACACACAGGTGCGTAAGTCAAAAGGACCCTTTCCCTCACCCTCCCCCTTATCAGTGACCTTGTTAATTCGCATTTTGAAATTTCCAAGTAAAACTGGTGCTCCCCCCCAGTGCTACCCATGCAATTACTGGCCATTAATACTAAAGATGGAAACTAGCAATTTCCACAGCCCAATCTGTATCCTTTCAGAGTCTATGTTTAAGACATGGCTACTGGTATAATAATGAAGATAAAGTTCCTACAGGTTGGAAGCTTATTCAGATCGGCCCACTCGACCTAGTTTTCATTCCGTTTTTTTTCCATTTCATAGTGATTACAATACCTTACGAGACCGACATCTTGCCAGACCATGCGAAGAAACAAAATTTCACCTGGGGCTGTCTCTTGCTCGTAAATCAATTTTCCATGTCTAAAAAAAATTGCAAGAGTGAAAGGAGGGAGCAAAATATCCGACACTGTTTACTTGCAAACCATTTTATATTAGAATGGATTTCTAAAGTGTTAGGATTATTGATTATTATACACCATCAACCAAACATAATCATAGTAGCTTTGTACACATGTATATGAAACTGCATTCAAATATATATTTATTTGCTTTAGAAAATGTGCAACATATACAGAGTTCAAAACAATGCTTAATACTTGTAAATGAATTAAAAATATAAAATACATGTATTTAAGCTTGAAAATAATCCACTGAGTATCGATCTCATAAATACTACAAGGAAAATGAATTAAATAAAGTAAGCCGACTATTTCAGCCTTGTTTAGACAGAATAGCTCAGTTAAAATGATGCATGAGACTACAAATGTAATTAAAAACCTCAGAAAATGTCAACATTAATACTCTAATTGTTACATGATTATCATTAAAGGCAAATGCAACCTTAATAGCAAGTTACTTTGAAAGAAGGAGGAAAAATCAGAGAAGCAGATTGGTGAAAGTTTGAACGAAATCAGAAAAGCAATAAGAAAGTTGTAATCACTATACATATGGGAATTTCAAATTGACCGAATAGGTAATGTCACTGTGATGTGTACAATGTACATGTAGCTGTGGCAACTCCCCCATTCGCTCCAACACACAGAATGACTAAAATGTCACTTTTTTCAAAATGTATTACTCAGTAGGAACTTTTTCTTTCATGAGGGCCTATAACAATATGCTATCTCCAATATATTTTGACTACACTGTACTGCCCCAATGGTAAAGCGCCTCAAAGAAAACCGCAAATTAATCATTTTTGTGTATACGACAAACGGGAGAGTTGTCCACAAAAATATCACAATCGACTCACCAAATTGCCAATTTGAGATTCGCATAGATGTAGTGATCTCATTTTTTAAACATTCATAACTTTCTTATTCCTTGTCCGATTTCTTTCAAACTTTCACCATCCTGTTTTTCTTATATTTCTGCTTTCACACGAATCATCTTATTACTAAGGTTGGATTGTTCTTTAATAACTCGTAATCTTCAAGATTCTCATAATACAAATAAATAATCTCCATGTATGTATAAAAAGAGGAAGCAATATTTTCTGAATACATGTAATGAGTTGATAAAATGGCAAATAATGGCCTAGTACTGAAAGTATGTATACATCAGAAACTATGATGACCATCATAAACATTTATACACACAAACATGTACATACATGTACATTTAAATACATTTACATACATGTACATTTAAATACATTTACATACATTAACATACATGTACATTTACATACATACATTTACATACATGTACATACATGTACTGTGAAAAGTTCTACAGGTATACAATCAATCACAGAAAAGGGTAAATCTAACCAGGGGAGCGTTTCATCAAGCGTTTTGTCAGTGATTTTTACCGACAACTGTTATAAGCTACTAAAATCCTAATGCATCTGATTGGCTGAGAGAAAATTTGTCAGTAAAAATCACTGACAAACGCTTGATGAAACGCTCCCTGGAATCAATTTTACTTACCCTGCAGTTATGAAAGGAAACAAGTCTTTCTTTGAATAACATGATAAACAGCAGCATAAACAGCAAATTTGTTACTTCCAATTAAATGCATTACAGTACGTTTGATTGACAATATCTCTAAAATAAACTGTATTAGTGGTGAACACAACACACCTTTATGAGACACATTGAAAGAAAATCGTTTAATACTAAAGATACAAAATCACCAATGTTAGTAAAAGAGACGAAATTCCATTCCAAGACAACTACAACCCAAAGTTAGTATACACTGTCTGACAAATACCCTCAAGTCAACAATAAATACATTTTTACATCCAATCAACCATCTCTCATTTCATGCAATACGTTCACCTTGCACTAGAGCTCTGCATCACTCTCCTATAGATCCTAAACTCATGCACAAGATCAAGTCCCATACCTTGCACTAGATATCGCAAGCTCTGCATCACTCTCCTATAGATCCTAAACTCATGCACAAGTCCAACACAGAGTTCTATCAAGTCCCATACTGTACAATGGAAGAATGAACACAAAGAAAGGCCAAAAGTATCAGTTTACTTGATACGTACATTGTAGGTATGTCCATGTAAAAGGGGCATTATATGCAATTGTTTTCCCTTGTGCAATAAGTTCCTAGCTCTCTATCCAACAAAGGGACTCCTCCATCTGTCTTACCTCTCATTTTATGCAATAATCATCTCCCTCCACCACAAGCTCTAATTTCTCCACAGGTCTACAATGAAACTCACTCCTTCTCTCTTATCTTATGCAATTAATTTTCCCTGCACAAGAAATCTCAAGGACTCCACCTCTCTCCCAACCTTAATTTTATGCAGTCATCTGTCCCTACAACAGAAGCTCTTAATTTCTCCACCTACAATGAAATTTAATCACACCCCGCCCCTATCTCTCTTATCTTATGCAATCATTTTTCCCTGCACCAGAAATCCCCAGCTCTCCAGCCATCTTAGAGATTCCACCTCCTCCTCAGTGAAATCTTTATTTCCATAGCACAGTGGTAAAAAGCTTCTGAAGACCATGAAGACACATGTCAACCAAACAACCAGAAGGCTGGTAAAAAGACTACGCTGAATGGTATTCCTAATGGTAACAAAAATATTATAGAATTTTATTAATAACAAATATGTTTCTCATTTTGCTGATATATAAATGATTATAAGCACAATGGAGTGTTTCATAAAGCTGTTCATAAGTTATGAATGACATTACGCATGACTGGTGATATGTTCTTGTGCTAAATATATATATATATATATACTCACATATATATGTCACACATGTATGTGCCGCTGTGACGTCCCCCATTTTCAACCTTCTCGGGTCGCTCCCATGATATGCGATTTTCAGATTTTCACTAACCGCACCTCGATTGGCTTCCGACTCGCTCCCTAGAATATGAGAAAACAATGCGCACAGCCCATTGTCCGGGAACGGTCGCTCCCTCGCCTCCCAGGCCAGCGCAGCGGGGAGCTGGGCGACCTAGTGCCCCCTAACTGAACGCGGTATTACTAGTGCTAGCGGCGGCTCAGCGAGATCAATCTGCATGCGACATCGAGCCAGTGCAGTGGCGCGGCATGTACAGCGTTAAAAACAGCGCTGCGACCGCTGACTCAGTTCATGCACCGTATGTGTACCAGAGTAGTGAGATCGCGAGCAGCTAAAATTAGCTCTGCCCATGAGCCCGTTCTCTCCTTAGACCCTCAAAAATGAGCTTCCTCAATTAACCATTTAGCTCCTTAGCCCCCTGTTTTGAGATTGGCAGCGGCACACCCACATCCAAAAACAGGTTGAGTGCCCCCCCCCCCGGGCTCTACGGTACGGTACGGTAGACCTACCCTCTTTTTCTCCAGTCACTCCAGCTTCAGAACTGCAGACCGACTCTTGTTTTTTTAGCTCCCTGTGTTTGGCTTCCAGTTCCACAGCCCTCAGTTCCCAGTCTGATGACAGGGATAGCTGTCGGCCGCAGCATTTTATTCTTGGGCGCAAATCCTAGCTGGTCATACAGCCCCTGGCCTGAGGGCCTGACTATCGAAGTCCTCCTCCCTGAAGTGGTCACTGCAAGCAGTACTGTGAGCGGAAGGGCCATCCCACTGAGCTAGCTCGCGTCAGCTTGATCCTTGAAATCCAAATTTTTCGAGTTGCATCACCTTTAGGAAAGGTGTGCAGACTGACACCATCGCTGGTGCCTTTGCTGCACCCAGCAACAACACATCTCCGCGGCATTTTCTTGAGATATGCACTCCTATCATGCCTATCCAAAATTCCCTGCACTGGATATACACAGACAAGCGTCGTCCGCTAGCTAGACGTTCCCGATGGTACGTCACAGGTCACCTGACAAGGCACGTGACTGGGCCCTATTTTTCGAGGGGCGTGACAGACTAGCTGATAAACGTGCGATTTAGGCAATTTCAACGAAGCTTAGAGAAGTACACAGATCTTTTTAATAAAAAGTATATGCGATTTCTAGCAATATTGACACAATACTTTGATATTATCATGAAATGTAATTCTAATTGACTCGCCCTTTAAAGCATGAAGCCTTCATAGACAGAGCACCAAGTGTCAACCTGTTCATCCTATATAAATTATCATCATTCTATATCTACATGACATCACGTCATCATGAATGGAATTCCTCATTTCATTTCATGACTTAATCTATTCATTTATTTATTTTGCTACAAAATTACACTACAGTTTGAAAGTTAAGCATGGTTTAATTCAGTCCACTTTTAGAAGCTTGAATGTTTGGAAGAAAGATGAGGACTTACTGGAGGATATGGAAGTAAATGATCTCTATGGTAGCAGCTAATAGGAGGATCTTTGAAAGACAAGCTGGTAGGTAGTGATGTAAGAACAAGGTACGATCCATCATGAAATAAGGAAGATAGTTCACAAACCATGACATAAAGAGGGCGCCAGTAAGGAGAAGATGAATCCATTCATCTGAACAAGAAATATCAAGTTAGAAAATACAAGGTATGAGGTAATATGGCTCAGTGGACAGAGAGACTGTCTTTGGAACACGGAATCATGTAACTAAACAGAACAGGACCTAATGCTGTGAATACTTTGGAAACTTAGAAACATGCTTGCTTTAACATTCAGTAAAAGAGGCTTTGGATCTACATTATGAGGTAATGACCTGGCTTTCTTTCCAATTTCCTCTTTGCTATCAGAACTAAAGATTATCTGTAGCACACATTAATAAGGTATTAAAAATGTAAATATAGGTCAGTGTACATGAATATAGCATTTACTGTCTATAAAGAAAATTATTATTCCACTGGTCAAACATAATCATATGATATAGTCATTCACAAATGGATGGTAACAAAGTAGAAACATACATATACAAAGGAACAATGTTATGGATAAAAACATTACATGTAATTTGATTTGTATATCCATAATCTATTTGGCTTATATAGTTATCAGAATTAGTCTTTAGAATATCAATCTTAACCCATAGACTACGGGCACCGGGTGGTTTCTGTATTAAGCCTATGAGAGTTAAAGAATTCAGTAGTCAACGGGTTAAATCGACTAGTTAATTCATTTAATATATAACAGAATATTGTAATTGATTACATTTACATAATAAAGCTGAACCGTCATATTTGAACAATCGATTCCATATTAATCGGTTTCAATAATTAATCAACATGAGTTTTATGTACATGCTGTATCCCAATTAATTCCTCTGAGTATATTTCACCTGGCAGGTAAGTGTGATCAGATTTGAATCAAGAGGATGAAGGAGGAGGGTAGAAAAAAAGAGAGAGAGAGAAAAAAACAACAACACATGAGATCACATCATACACTGTCCTACATTTCCATGGTGCATTCAAGGCATTGAGACTCGTCTAACTTAAGACCTGAACTGTTACAGGTGAATGGAGTCTGGGACTAAAGACCATTAGAAACGTGCATGTTGGGAGCGTGATTTACAAAGATATTGTCCCAATCGATTTAGTTTTTTATAAAGGGTGCACATGATCTGGCATTACCTGTATATACATGTAGTACATTTTTCAGGTATAGGTCATTGATGGAAGGTAAATCAACCTCTATGATACGTTTTCTAGGTTTCTTGGGCGATTTAGCATCTCTCTGTCAACACATGTGGCATTTGCATAGCAGCATATAAGACTAAATGTTAATACAATAATTAAGGACTTGAAGCACAAAATAAAACCTCCTACCATTTGTGAGATCATTGCAAGCTCTCTGATGTCGTATAATGTAGATTACCATGACAACCAGATAAACAAGGATGCCCAGGTTAGCTGTCCACCAGATGATTGCATTACCAAGGAGATGAATCTGGGCCTGAAAAACAAAATGATCATCAAAGTATGTATTACATGTAATTACATGTATTTAGGTAGAACAAAGTTGTATGAATAGTAACAAATCTAAATCAAATATGCGGAGGAACAAACTGGCTGTAGTGCAAGAATGAACCAAATGCTTCCTATAAACTCACACACAGAGGCTAATAAAAACTATACAAAATTGGTGGAGGTGACTAACTCTTGTCTACAACCATGTCACTTTGGCAAGAATACATATTTCCCATGTCTGTGTTTATTCTTCCTCTTTTATTAATGGAATTTGACTGGTGAATTCTTAAGGTGCTACAAATTCCCATTTTCTTATTTGGTCAAGTTTTGCCTCAACAGACCGCTTCTGTAATGTATACAAATTTATGCACATATATTCTCTGAGCACCTAGTGACGAGCTATTCCATGAACCTGCATTTTATAAATAAGCCTCAATGCTTGGAATCCAGTTTGCATACATTATTTGTAGCTATGCCCGGCATGCTTTCAGGTTGTCGAGAACAACCTTTATTGGAAAGGTATGCATAAAATTTGCATATATTACCGAAGTGGTCTATTGAATATTGTTATTGGGCATATTCAACTGCATGTGATCACTGAGCATGATAAATTTGTTGATTTATTTTTCAAACTTAGTAATTTACAATAAAAACTTTTTATTCCAAAGTCATGACAAGCATTGTTCATGACAAAGGATCTAAAAGAAACCTTGCATGTTTTTTTCTTTGAATCAAATATTCGGCTGTGCATGCACGAAACATTAAACCAAACACACAAGGCACACTTACATTAGTGGTAGGATTCATCCAGTATGCAATTCCACGTTCCATAAGAGGCCATTCTAAGGGATTAGACTGGTACTTGTGATCTTCTGTAACATACTTATTGGCTTCAAGCATCTTACACTGAATCAATAACATGACATGAATTAATAATCATTAGCATTATATAAATATATCATATGAATTCCAAAATCCTTGATTCTTCACATAATTTAAAGTTTGAACCCGATGATTTAAAAAAAATGAACAAACTATATTTATACATAATCCTTCACTTTTAGGAAACAAATTATATCTAAGGTAATGCACAGCCTTGGTAAAAGTTGAAGGGATTTAGAATAAATAGAATAAACCAAAGACTTTTGTTCCAAAATTCAAGAAAAAGATTGTTTACATGTTGATACATGTGTACATCTCAAAACAGCTAAACTGAGATTCCTAAA
Source organism: Heliocidaris erythrogramma (assembly GCA_025617745.1). Lineage (NCBI taxonomy): Eukaryota > Metazoa > Echinodermata > Echinoidea > Camarodonta > Echinometridae > Heliocidaris > Heliocidaris erythrogramma. The sequence goes on along the minus strand of CM046869.1, from coordinate 5,843,680 downwards.
AGAAAACAATGTATTTTAAGGAGAAAACAAATTTGTCTGGTTAGAGAGATAACCCCTGACATATAAATTAACTCTTTTAGCTTCAAAAGGTCACTGATGAGAAATAACTTTAATTACTATGACCAATACAGCATATAACTCAACGGAATAGATTTAGGTGAAAAATGGTGCTGTTATTTCTTTTCCCAGTAGTGATTGTTGTAGTTTGTATAAAGGGAAATCCAACCTTAAAGGGGAATTAACCTCACAATATAAATGTGCTTATATTCAAAGATGTAATCTATTCCTTCTTGTTGTCCTACGTAGTTTTGCATTAAAAATATACGAGATGGGTATAAATCAAGATTTTCTCAGCAAGATTTATCGTCTGCTAGCAATACCTGGGGACTGCCATTTTCTTGATGTGTACATAAAGACTTTTTTAATCCGAATGCAAAATTGTCTTTCTTCCTGATACAAAATCCCATTTGAGATTTAATATATAGAGTACCGAAGTGTGAAGTCATCAAATTTTGATTTTTGTATTTCAGTATTTTTATGACCATATTTAGGTAGAGCATGATGGAAAACATTCACACATCAAATTTGACATGAATCAGTTCATGGTGGCCCAAGGTATGGCTATATGAATATCTAATTAGCCCCATTGAAGTCAGTGTAAATTGGCCTGGTTCTTAACAGTTTAGAACCAGGCCAATTTAACACTGACTTCAATGGGGCTAAGGAGGTATTCATGCGGCCATATCTCGGGGCCCAATGAGCCAATTGCCATAAAATTTGGGCTCTGGATGTTTTTCACCATGTTCCTTTGAGATATGGTATACAAAATGTCAAAATGAAAAAAATAGCTTTTTGTGACGTCATCACTTCGGTACTCTATACATACATATATTCTAAAAAGAAAATGTGTTTTATATTTCTTTGAAAATTATGATTTTACTAAATACAAATCTATATTCTTGATACTATGACGTACGCGACGGAGCGAATTAATTCAAATTTATGCCAGATGACTTTCCCCCGAGCGTCAATAGTGACAAACTATATGCATTCACCTGCTTTTAGATAATGGACTTCAAACGTCAGAATGCGCGTTGTATAAATTATGTTCTGCTCTGCCAGGCAAGACCAAGAAAATGATTTCCAGTTAGAAAAAACCAGAGAATTTAAAAAGAAATCTATAAATTTCCAATTTTAGAATATATATATATATATATATATATACACCTGTTATGTATTTTCCATCATATATGGGGATTTTTTATAATGAAGAGAAGCAATTTAGCTCGAGGATTAAAAATATCTTCCTGACCGGAACGGTTTCCAATGGTTCATGTACAACTCCATGTCATCAAGAAAATGGCAGCCCCCATGTAAAGTGTTAGCAGATGATACCGTGAGCTAGAATGTCTTGATTTAAACCTTTTTCTGATATTTTATTTAACAAGTGATACAGGTCAATGATTAAGAATATATTACACCTTTGAACATAAGTACATTAATTTTATATTCTAGTGTTAATTCTCCTTTAATAGCAAGTTGCTCTGAAAGAAAGAGGAAAAATCAGAGAAGCAGACTGGTGAAAATTTGAACAAAATCAAACAAGCAATAAGGAAGTTAAGAATTGTAGTCACTATACATATGGAAATTCAAATTGGCCGAATACGTAATGTCACTGTGATGTATTTGCGGACAACTCCCCCATTTGCTCCTACACACAAATGACTGAAAATTAAGTTTTTTTCAAAGTCCATTACTAAGTAGGATGTTTTTCTTTCATGAGGAACTATAACAATATTCTACCTCCATTATACTGTATTTAGTGTACTGCCCCAAGGGTAAATTCACTTCGGAGAAAACTGCAAATCAAATGATATTTTAGTGCAAAACAAACAGGAGAGTTGTCCGCAAGTATGTCACAGTCGAATCACCAAATTGCCAATTTGAGATTCGCATAGATTTAGTGATCTCATTTTTCAAACATCCATAACTTTCTTATTCCTTGTCTGATTTCTTTCAAACTTTCACCACCCAGTTTTCTGCTTTCACACAAGTCATCTTATTAGTCAGGTTGGATTGCCCTTTAATGTATGTGCTTGTGTGTTGCATGCATGTCAAGCATTTATCTAATCCATCACTTCATGCCTGAGCGCAAAGAACGCCACATTTAGTGGTGTGTCATAGTCTCATGTGAAGGGACGAAATCTAAAATCATAGTTCAAAAAAGAGTATCAGCACATTAAATGTTAAGTCAAAATTTAAAAAAGTTCTGAACACCTATAATGCCTTGGGAGGCAAAGCCTTCCTAAGAATCTCAAAACAGAAACATGTACATGTACATGCACATGGAATCTAAATATGAACTGGAAAACCTTGTGACACAGAATGACACAAAGGGTTGAGAATGAAAGAAGAATCTTACCTGTAATTCCCAGAATTTACTGAAGAAACTCAGCTCCTTTGTCTCATCCCAGAACTCTTCTTCTTTGTCTGCAAACATCAAGATTAACAGTGGATTTTATCATTAATTTACTGGAAAGGTTTCATTTTCATTTAACCCTTACTGAACTAGGCTATTTTGCTCCATGAAAATACTTGGGGGGGGGGGGGGGACCTGGGAGCCCACCCCCCCCCCCCCCCCCCGATTGATCTCGGAAACGCAATGTCCAATGAACTTGAAAATTTGCATGTCGATAGATCTTCACATGCTGAATCTGATGGTGTGATTAATTTTAATCAATTATGCACATTTTTTGAATAATTGGCTAATTAAAATGCAAGCCATTGTGTATTGACAGCATGTAATTGTACACAAATATATGGAGCGATTAGCAATTTTAATGACATGCACATACTAATTATCATATAACACCCACTAGGTATATCTGATATGGACAAATGTGGTATCAAAACGTGCGCAAGACTTCAGGGAAAAAAGTCATGAAGCGAGAATCCGAAATTGCCAGCGGTCGCGATGCAATCACCAAAATCACCCCCCCCCCCTCAGTGCAGTTAGGGTTAATCTGTAGAATAAGAGCCTGATATAAATCAAACTGAAGTATATGGAAAATGTGTGTATTAAATATATATTCTGCAATCATCTCTGGCTTAACCCTAATTCATTACAAATATCACCTCTACAAATCTATTGGTAAAGATATTACATGATAACCATCCCTGCTAAGGAAGAAACAATGTATTTACACTGAGTACATTAGTGAATCTGTCTCTTTATGTTCATTTGATGTCTGTAGTTTGTTCACCAACGTGCCACTAAAGGAGACCATTGATATCTGTGTCTCCGCCCTCTACCATGGTGATTTGGATGAACCTCCTATCTCTGAATCCGTGTTTGTTGAACTAATGAAACATGCTACAAGTGCTGTCGAGTTTAGCTTTAATGATATCATGTATTCGCAGATCGATGGTGTTGCTATGGGTTTCCCGTTGGGCCCCGTGCTTGCTAATATCTTTGTTGGCTTTCATGAAGCCCGCCTTCATGAAAACATCACTGATCCTAGCCTTACCCCGCTCACCTACTTTCGTTACGTTGATGATACCTTTGCTATGTTTGATTCAAGCGCTGCGTGCAAGGACTTTCTTACACAACTCAACTCGCTTCATCCGGCGCTTCGGTTTCATGTGAGATGGAGCAGTCTAACGCGCTTCCATTTTTGGATGTACTGGTTGAGAAGAGTGACGGCAAACTTCTCACGTCCGTATATTGTAAACCTACGTTTACGGGCCAGTACACGCGATGGGATTCGTACAGTGCTACATCGTATGGGACTGGTTTGATTGATAGCTTGGTGTGTCGCGCCTTGCAAATTTGTTCTCCGTGTAAGCTCAACCCTGAGCTTCTTCGCATCAAGCAAGTCCTGCGAGACGGTGGCTATCCGGAGCTTGTCATTGATCGCGTTGTGCAGCGTACCATTGATTCGCGGACTCGCCCTGTGTGTGGGCCCAATAAATGCCTGGTCTGCCTCGGATTGCCTTGGCGAGGTGAAGTGTCTGATGGGTGTGCGCGCGATGTTAAGCATACAGTGTCGCGCTGTTACTTTGCCGTGGCTACGCGTGTCGTGTTCTCTACTGGTGGAATGCTACCCGCAGTTCGCAAGGATTTACTGCCTTCCCCCCAAATGAGCAATGTCGTTTATCAGTATCATTGTCGGTGTGAAGCCGTCTATGTTGGCCGTACATCTCAGCGTCTAGCGGACCGCATTGGACAGCACGTACCCATCGTGGTACGACGGGCATCAGCTGGTGGCCGAGCACAGCCGAAGCGTAACTGCAAAACCGCTGCTAGCGTCGCTAATGTTCAATGCCGCAGTCACAGCGACTCTGCTATTGGTCAGCACTTGCTAAATAGTCCGGCTTGTTCCAAGGCGTATAACCCGGCTCAGTTCACTATTGTTGCCCGAGCACGCAGCTTTCAACATCTTCGCTTCTTAGAAGCGTTGTTCATTCAGTCGAGAGATCCGCTATTGTGCCGACAAAAGGAGTTTGTACAAGCGCTTCGATTATTCTAGCGTGCCCGGATCATACCCGGGTCGCTATACACACCCTTCCTTGACTTTTGTATTTTCTTGTATTCTCTCATTCCTGCGTTGTGACCCGATGAGTGCAGGTCGAAAAGCTTTGTCACTATGAATTTGTTAAATGTTATCTTTGAGTACATGTACTACTGAGGAGGTCATTTTAATTACCAACAGAATATTTATTTTCCTCCACATTCCAGATGTTGGAATCCTGAACCATGACACGATCTGTAGCAACCTCATACTGGTAGAAACCCCAATCAGGAAGTTGCTGACCAGTCACCTATAGAAATAATAAACATAATAATAATGATAATATAACTATACAAATTATGTGATCCATAGTGACCTCACACTGGAAAACGTGGAAATATAGGCTGACAAGTTGCCTGTAAGATTATTAATTTTGATGACACTGAAATTGTAGATAGACTTGTTGTTGAAAGGAACCAGTCACACACCATGAATTGCTTTGTTTGTTTGGGGTTACATGTTGGCATACTGTATCAAAAATATTAGCTTCAAATATTACATCTACAAGAAACTAGATGATTCTCGACTGCGCGCAGTCAAATTTTATGCCTTCGCCGTTGCCAGGTCAGAAATATATTGCACATTCACGTTATTTGTTTTAAATTTTGATTGAACCAGAATAAAAAGCCGCTAATTACATGTTAATTGGCCTCTTTGACATTTGACCTTATAACCCCAAAGTCTGATCACTTTATCTCCTCTAGTCATGAATACAAAATAGTTGATATACATGTATAGTAATTAATTTCACATACACCTGTATAATGACTACTATGACCTGTCACCTTTGACCTACATGAACAAAATCTAACAAGAAATATCACTGAAGATGATGATTAATACCCAGCCTTTCTTGACTTTTGGTTGACAACTGAGGAAGTAGTTTGATCCGCATTTTATCCCTGATTTACTGCCATAGATATGCCGTTTCCATGGCAACGCAGCTTCCGACACATCAAAAAAATATGTTGTACATCTTCCCACCAAGACCAATGTGTGTACCAAATTTCATGACTTTCGGTCAAAAACTGAGGAAGTAGTTCGATCCGCAAGATTTTTCCCTGATTTACTGCCATAAATATGCCGTTACCATGGCAACGCAGCTTCCGACACATCCAAAAAATATGTCTTGCACATCTTCCCACCAAGACCAATGTGTGTACCAAATTTCTTGACTTTTGGTCGAAAACTGAGGAAGTAGTTCGATCCGCAAGATTTTTCCCTGATTTACTGCCATAGATATGCCGTTTCCATGGCAACGCAGCTTCCGACACATCAAAAAAATATGTTGTACATCTTCCCACCAAGACCAATGTGTGTACCAAATTTCATGACTTTCGGTCAAAAACTGAGGAAGTAGTTCAATCCGCAAGGTGTTTCCTTGATTTTCTGCCATAAATATGCCGTTACCATGGCAACGCAGATTCCGACTCATCCGAAAAATATGTCTTGCACATCTTCCCACCAAGACCAATGTGTGTACCAAATTTCATGAGCTTTGGTCGAAAACTGAGAAAGTAGTTCGATCCGCAAGATTTGCAACAGACCGACCGACCGACCGACCGCCCAACCGTTGACTGATTCCTATATACCCCCTTTCAAACTTCGTTTGGCGGGGGTATAATCAGTTGGTCTCACTACGGTGATGCATACAAGTTTGAAGTTAATGGAGCAAATGGTTCTTGAGATATCATGTTACGGCTATAACCTGCAATTTCAGAATTGACCTCTATGACCTTTGACCTATGTATCCCAAAATCTAATCAGATCCTCTTCCTAAGGTGATACATACTAGCACCACGATTAAAGTTCATACCTCATATGGTTCTTGAGTTATCGCTAGAACGAGGCCGACACCTGCAATTTCATAAATTGGCCTCGTGACCTGGACCTTTGACCTACGTACCCAAAACCTAATCAGATCGTCGTCCTATGGTCATACATACCAGCACTAAGTTTGAAGTTCATACCTCATGTGGTTCTTTAGTTATCGCTAGAACAAGAAAGCGGGATGGACGGACGGACAGACGGACGGACAACCCTAAAACATAATGCCTCCTGCACCACCTTCGGTGGATGGAGGCTTAAAAAGAGATCATTTTGGACGTCCTAATTCAGCAAAGGTTATGAGGCACCTTGGCTGAGTCAGTAAAACATCTGCCTGCCGAACCAAAGCTTGTAGGTTTGAATCCTATCCAGGAAGATGACTGAAGCCTTTGTTTTGTGCCAACATACCCCTCCCCTTGTTTCATAAATGCATGCTAGTTACAATGGAAGACATTTTATCCTTTTGATAGGATGTTAAATGGAGGTCCCTTGTGTAAGAGAGTCACCACCTATAAACATCTTAAGGACCCACTGCACTCTCTGTAGGAGTAGTGGGAAACTCCAGTATAGTGGTAACCTGCACATCTCAATCAATTATACCAGGAGAGACCCATGGGTTACAGTAATTTGGTTCGTTTTCCTCTCCAAGGCCCAAGTGATGCCAAATACTTAATTAAATAATAAATAACAATAACTGACAGTGGCGGATCCAGGAATTTAAAATGGGGGTGGGGGGGGGGGGGGGGGGGCGGCACCAGCGGCGAGGTAGCAGAGTGTGTGGGTAAAAATCACAAAACAGAAAAATTAACCTTTTAGTCACCAAGGATTACGTGCATTGTAGTCATTTACTCACTGAACTCAGTCTCAGTAAACCATCTTGCGGCATAGACTCTCTGCTGTACAAAAAATCTTCCAACAGTAAAGCATCGCTTCAGTGCGGATTCTAAATGGCTTATGTGTAAAAATAGCACACACAAAGTTACAGCGTCCAATATCACCTAAAATACATTTGCTGTAGTGTTAGTAGTGTTACACAGGTCAAAGTCCACAGGCGGTCCCGGGCGGTTCTGTGAGTAATAAGAAGGGCGGTCCTGGGTGGTTTAGTTGCTAAAGGGTTAAAGGGGGGGGGGGGGGGGCGCCAAGGGCCTGCCTGATTGAAAAAAGAATTGGTCACGTCAGAGATGATTTCAATATTTTGGTGTATCTTGTCCAATGTTTCTGTGTATACACCTGAATTCCATCCATCCAGTGTCATATCTTACCTTCATTGCTTGTGATGTATTCACATGTATTAGTCTGATGTGTGAATGGATGGCTTTCCATACATCACCCTTGATATCCTTGTTCACTATTTCCTGAACATAAAAATAACAAAAACAACAAATTAAATTCAACATCAGGGAGGTGGGATTGATATGGTGTATGGTAATTGATATGGTATATTGTAATGAATCTATCTCATGTATACCATAGATGACACACTTTTTGTACATGTAAGTCTTGTGAGTGAAATTAAACGTACCTCCAGGAGAAAGTGGCTAATCCAAAGAGTTTTTTTAAATAATGTGTATAATTGATGACTTACCACTTTCCAAAGGTCTTGAGATGGAAATGAAATGTTGTAATCAATATAACATGAAACCTCCATGAACTGAGGTGACATGGGAGCAGCTACATCATGACTGAAAAAAAAATGAAATGGATTTGTTTATTTGGTGCTTTATATACAACAGTTAATCTAAGAAACTGGGATGTTTCAGAAATTGGTAAATGCCCTTGGATCAGTTAAATATCTAGTTATTTTTAGGATGCACATGACTACACATACATAATCAATCTTTTGCAGATAATTAATTTGTATTTACAAAATCATCTTGGAAAATTTGAATTGATTTGATGAAAAATCTTTAATTTAGGACATTGATTTCCTAAACCTTTCTGGCTTAAAATTAAAGAATTTCTTTCCTTTGAGGCATTAGAGGCTTAAAGTTAAAACATAATGCTCATGAATCAATCAATATATATCTCTGGTGGTCAAGTAATTGAACAAAATATAAGCTAGAGAGAGAGAGAGAAAGAGACAGAGAGAAGAGAAAAGAAAAGAAAAGAAAAGGAAACAGAAAAGTACCTGACTGGGTGTGTTGTTCACCCATAGTTTAGGTTAGGGGCAAGGCCCCCATAGGTTCATCATTTACGGGTCACAATCTCCCAGCCAGGCAGTACCTATACATTCAATGCCATGACCACCAGAAAATGGAGACATTCAATTTATTTAATTCTATAACTACATGTACTGTACTGTGATAATAATGAACTCTGAGAGTTAAGTATACCTATTTTGAATTTATTTGTCGTATCATGTAATTGGGCATTTAACATGAGTGAGAATGATATTTGCAAAAAATGCACCAGATTCTGTTTTTCAATACAGAAAAAAAATTACTATAGACACTTAGTACAAGATTTACATTCTCACGAGATGTTAATCACACAGAAAGGTTTTAATGACCGATACCTGTTTAGTCTACGACCAGTCGTCCCATGTATGAGCTGGACAATGTCACCATCTTTGACAGGTCTTGGAGGACTCTCAACGGCAAGTTCTTCTTTCTCTGGGTCTTTAACTATCCACCAATTATTCACATCCTAGGAAATAAATAAAATTAGTAAAATAAAAAAAAAAACATGAGAGCTCTTCGGATAAATACAGAAGTATCAATTAGCAATCACAAGGAGGATCTAAATAATCACACAGGACATATTGTGAAAAAACAAAAACAATCTTTACACTGAAAAATATTTACAAAAAGTTCAATGACCTCTTTACACAAAATGTGACTATCCATTTTCAGATTAGCATTTTAAGAGTAGATTTAGCTCTAGCTGCTGGTTACAGGGCAGTTCCTCGTTGAGGAAAAACATAGTTAAAAACAATTTAATGACACCTCTCTCAAATAGTTATTGAAACTAATCCATGTCAATTGACAATGTCATGCAATACTATAAGCAAACATGCATATAGCTGTAAACAGCTGAAAAAGGTGGTTTGGGGATTTTAACTTATCTACCATCTGACAAAATTTCAGGTTAAAATACCTTGTTGAAATATATATGTTTACTCTCATTCAAAATAACCTGGTATTCCTGGACATTGAAACTTCACATTGCTTTTCTGATGTAGTATATAAAGTATGTATTGTCTGATATTCAAAATCTAAAGGAACAAAGAAATACATGTAAAGTCAAACCTGCTTTAGCGACCACCTGTATAGAAAGACCACCTGTCTATAAAGACCACAATTTTCGTTTCCCTTGAAACAATGTTTCTCATTGAAATGTGTATTAAAGGAACCTGTCCATAAAGACCACCTGCTCATAAAGACCGCTTTTCTTGTCTCCCTTGAGTGGTCTTTATAGACAGGTTTCACTGTATATCTATTCTGAAGATATTTCAACCCAATCCAATTAGTACTTCACAGTGGATGCTACATAGTTTTGACTCAACCTTTTGTGTGCCAAACAATAGGACACAGATTAGGCGCTCTTCAATGGTCACTCTTCTTTAGAGCCTGTTTTCTCTATTGTTTTGGTCATTAGCCTGTCTGACACATTGACTTTCTCATTGTAATTTACAAAGGTTTGCTTAGTCCATACAAGGCAAGTTATATATTATTTTAAAGCTTAGAATCTAAGCTTTCAAACTGTGTTGAAATTTTAAAAACCCAAATTTCCGACTCATTGGTCGTTTTGTGGTGGAGGGTCACATATATACAGTGCGTATCAAAAGAAAAAAGTATACCCAACTTTGATAGCTTCTAATTAGAATGTTATAAGATATGTGAGTTTGAAATTTATTTCATGGTGAAGAGTAAGTGTCTGTCCAGTGGTACCTCATTTATCACATTTCTGCCATGGACGACTGAGCAGGTTTTTAAAAAGTGTTGTCAAAATCTCCATGTTCCAAGTTTGGGCTGATGCCACGAATGTGGGTCAAGCCATTATGAATGTGTAACTTTAGTCTAAAATCATTTTGAAAGTTTTACATAACATTTCGTTCTTCACGTGAGATTGCGAGAGAGGACGCAGAGATCGCGGGGAAATTTGTAAACAAAATCGGCGTGTGGCAGTTTCAACAATGATTGATTTCACATCGCCGTCTTGTTCGACTTGCGTGGTGTAAATTTAATGCATTTTAATGGTATTGTTCTGTGAATTCGATCGATATAGGCGAGTTATCGGCCTACAAAAATCTACTTGTACAAAGGATTAACACGCGTAAGTCTATGAGGATAAATTGGGACTTTTTATTTTCATTGACTTGAGCGACTATTCGACTTAAGCGAGGTTGACTGTACTTTTGTGGCAGCAAAGTTATGAATAAGGTAACATTACAGAGAATATAAGTTGCTCTTGCCTATGAAATAAATTTCAAGCTCATACAGGTAATAACTGTTTGATTACAAGCTACCAAAGTTGGGTATACTTTTCTTTGATACGCAGTGTGGTAATTGTCATCTTGATATCTTCAGCAGAGTGTTCCCTTGTTAAAAACTCATCTTCCTACCTTGAAGGTATAGCATGTGACCTGCTGTTGTAGGCTGCTCCCCCTAGTTTCTGAGTATCTCAATGGGTAGTGGTGTGGGTGAGAGTGGAGCCAGCAAACAGAATTGTGTGTATGTCGCAGAGTGATCTATTGATTTATAAAGGGGACTATTTAAAAATGATAATATGCTGCCTTTGTACAGCTGATATCACATGTGATTCTACATGTCATGCTTCCAAATAGTATGAGAAATTATGTACATTATTTGTCTTCTTAAACTTAAACTGTACAGAAGAAGGATTGAACATTAATTGCTTGTGCAGAACTATAGAGTACCGAAGTGTGACGTCATCAAATTTTGATTTTTGTATTTCAGTATTTTTATGACCATATTTAGGTCACACATCAAATTTGACATGAATCAGTTCATGGTGGCCCAAGGTATGGCTATATGAATATCTCATTAGCCCCATTGAAGTCAGTGTAAATTGGCCTGGTTCTTAACAGTTTAGAACCAGGTCAATTTAACACTGACTTCAATGGGGCTAAGGAGGTATTCATGCGGCCATATCTCAGGGCCTAATGAGCCAATTGCCATAAAATTTGGGATCTGGATGTTTTTCACCATGTTCCTTTGAGATATGGTATAAAAAATGTCAAAATGAAAAAATAGCTTTTTGTGATGTCATCACTTCGGTACTCTATTAACATGCCAACTATGTACAGACATCAACCAATATGCAGAACTATTAACATGCCAACTATGTACAGACATCAACCAATGACTTGTCATGATTTAGAGTTGTAATGATGCCTCTCCCTAGCTAACCTAACAAAAAACATAATTTTCAGAATACCAGGTTACAAATTTATAAGAATAAATCTCCACAGGCACCCAATTTACACCTGGGTCGAGAGACAACCATGGATAATACATATAATGCCTTGTCCAAATACACAATGCATACTGGTACCCACCAGGCTGATTCAACCCTCGATCTTGCAATAAGTGGATGTAGCTTGGTGGTGTAATAATCTCTCCTATATTTCCCTACTAAGAGGCTAATATGCGACAGGTATACAAAACTTTTTAAATTTTTTAATAATGTGACTACCAGATATATAATTGGTTCTACTTCATTCAATTACAAATTGTTGAAGATAACTGATAGAAGTTGCACTTATATTGAATTTCCTAGAATCTTTTGAGGTGTGCAATATCTCCAAACTATGAGTATTTGTATTAAAATATTTTTTTTTAATTGTGCCTTTTAAAACAAGATGAAATGAAGACAGTGATTATAACTGCATCAGCTAATAATATTTGCATGATTGCCACTTAATTTCCAGACATATTTCATCACACTAGATACAGAATGTTGGACTTAGACTAAGTTCTATTCTAACCTGGGAACCGTAGGCCACGTCAAGTGGTTGACCCTGTGTGACCTTTGCTAGTCCTCCTTCTAAGGATGCTTGGAATGCACTGGTCATCCTTCCATCATGAGGACCACTCCGATATAGAACAGACAGGTGAACATAGAAGAAGGATAGGTATAGCACCACAGGCACAACAATAAGGAGTAATGCTCTTGCTAACGTCTCTTTGAATAGGAGAGTCTGAACGAAAACAAAAAACATTCAAACAAATGTGAGTTTAGATACTTTTCTATATGGACACAGGTCTCTTTTTTATTCTAAGTGTTTTCTCTTGCAATATGTCATTAAAGTTCCTTGCAATATCTGCAAAAAATGCTAACCTAGAAAAACTTCAGGCAGTGGATCTCCTATTCATGACAAACATTTTCCTGTTGCAACTAAATAGGCCTTGTACTAAGAGAAGGTTCTAGTCTAATGTAACAGGTATGTTTGTGCTTAATATAGCCACTTCATTCACATGTTGAAGATGGTTTCATTTTCATTTTCACAATGGGTTTGATCCAGAATTACCTTACTAGGCTTAGTATTCAGTGAATTAATGTTTAAATCAGAGATGCTTCGGTCAGTATTCAATGGATTAATGTTTACATTAGAGACGCTTCGGTCAGTATTCAATGGATTAATGTTTAAATCAGAGATGCTTCGGTCAGTATTCAATGGATTAATGCTTACATTAGAGACGCTTCGGTCAGTATTCAGTGGAAAAATGCTTATATTAGAGATGCTTCGGTCAATATTCAATGGATTAATGCTTACATTAGAGACGCTTCGGTCAGTATTCAATGGATTAATGCTTACATTAGAGATGCTTCGGTCAGTATTCAGTGGAAAAATGCTTACATTAGAGATGCTTCGGTCAGTATTCATTGGATTAATGCTTACATTAGAGACGCTTCGGTCAGTATTCAATGGATTAATGCTTACATTAGAGATGCTTCGGTCAATATTCAATGGATTAATGCTTACATTAGAGATGCTTCGGTCAATATTCAATGGATAAATGCTTACATCAGAGATGCTTCAGTCAGTATTCAGTGGATTAATGCTTACATTAGAGACGCTTCGGTCAGTATTCAATGGATTAATGCTCACATTAGAGACGCTTCGGTCAGTATTCAATGGATTAATGCTTACATTAGAGATGCTTCAGTCAGTATTCAGTGGATTAATGCTTACATTAGAGACGCTTTGGTCAGTATTCAATGGATTAATGCTTACATTAGAGATGCTTCAGTCAGTATTCAATGGATTAATGCTTACATTAGAGATGCTTCGGTCAGTATTCAATGGATTAATGCTTACATTAGAGACGCTTCGGTCAGTATTCAGTGGAAAAATGCTTACATTAGAGATGCTTCGGTCAATATTCAATGGATTAATGCTTACATTAGAGACGCTTCGGTCAGTATTCAATGGATTAATGCTTACATTAGAGATGCTTCGGTCAGTATTCAGTGGAAAAATGCTTACATTAGAGATGCTTCGGTCAGTATTCAGTGGATTAATGCTTACATTACAGACGCTTCGGTCAGTATTCAATGGATTAATGCTTACATTAGAGATGCTTCGGTCAATATTCAATGGATTAATGCTTACATTAGAGATGCTTCGGTCAATATTCAATGGATAAATGCTTACATCAGAGATGCTTCAGTCAGTATTCAGTGGATTAATGCTTACATTAGAGACGCTTCAGTCAGTATTCAATGGATTAATGCTCACATTAGAGACGCTTCGGTCAGTATTCAATGGATTAATGCTTACATTAGAGATGCTTCAGTCAGTATTCAGTGGATTAATGCTTACATTAGAGACGCTTTGGTCAGTATTCAATGGATTAATGCTTACATTAGAGATGCTTCAGTCAGTATTCAATGGATTAATGCTTACATTAGAGATGCTTCGGTCAGTATTCAGTGGAAAAATGCTTACATTAGAGATGCTTCGGTCAGTATTCAGTGGATTAATGCTTACATTAGAGACGCTTCGGTCAGTATTCAATGGATTAATGCTTACATTAGAGATGCTTCAGTCAGTATTCAATGGATTAATGCTTACATTAGAGATGCTTCGGTCAGTATTCAGTGGAAAAATGCTTACATTAGAGATGCTTCGGTCAGTATTCAGTGGATTAATGCTTACATTAGAGACGCTTCGGTCAGTATTCAATAGATTAATGCTTACATTAGAGATGCTTCGGTCAGTATTCAGTGGATTAATGCTTGCATTAGAGACGCTTCGGTCAGTATTCAATGGATTAATGCTCACATTAGAGACGCTTCGGTCAGTATTCAATGGATTAATGCTCACATCAGAGATGCTTCGGTCAGTATTCAATGGATTAATGCTTACATTAGAGATGCTTCGGTCAGTATTCAATGGATTAATGCTTACATTAGAGATGCTTCAGTCAGTATTCAGTGGATTAATGCTTACATTAGAGACGCTTCGGGCAGTATTCAACGGATTAATGCTTACATTAGAGACGCTTCGGTCAGTATTCAATGGATTAATGCTTACATTAGAGATGCTTTGGTTACCAACTAGTATCCAATAATCAGCCATGATAACTCCCAGGATGACAAACGATGTAAACAAACCAGAATATTTCACACTGAAAAATAAACATTAAGGAAAAATAAAAGTGAATTCATTAAATACATGTACATGTAATATAACCAGTGATAACATCTGATAACAGGACTCAACAAAGTACTACTTCACTGAAAATACATGGTTATAGAAATCCCACACAAAAACACAGAATTATAATTATTGGGCTCAAGTAATACATGTACCTGCCCCATGACTTTGAAAGAAATTTGCTCAGTAACAAACATTTTGCAGCTTCTCACTATCATAAGTAGCCAGTAAACATGATTTTCTTTGTGCCACCCATATTTGCTGTTCCCTAAATCCCATAGTCAACCACTTATATAAGCCCTTAGTTTCTCCTGAAATGCAATTTCACCAGAAGTGATTAACATGACCTTTTTAGGTATTGTCTACAGTCATAAATGGATATAATCTAGCACATGTATACTCACTGCAGTGTTATAAGTGGTCAATATCCAAAAATTTTCATGTTGAATCTGATATTTTTAAAAATTATATAATAGCTCATGCATTAGTGAAATGCAATGCACTTTGTTTAGTCACAATGAGACAGACAATAAACTAAAAAAATCTCATTCATTACATGTATGTGATTGTGACTTTATACCCCAGTCACATCAACGAGACATCAGACCAACAACAGACCAAACAAAAATTTAGATTACACTGAATGCCTAAGAATTGGTAGGTTCGGAGTCAGTGTGGAATCGCTCGGTTTGGAGTCAGTGTGGAATTGGTCGGTTTGGAGTCAGTGTGGAATCGGTCAGTTCGGAGTCAGTGTGGAATCGGTCAGTTTTGAGTCGGTGTGGAATCGCTCGGTTTGGAGTCAGTGTGGAATTGGTCGGTTTGGAGTCAGTGTGGAATCGGTCCGTTCAGAGTCAGTGTGGAATCGATCCGTTTGGAGTCAGTGTGGAATCGGTCGGTTAGGAGTCAGTGTGGAATCGGTCGGTTTGGAGTCAGTGTGGAATCGGTCCGTTCAGAGTCAGTGTGGAATCGGTCGGTTTGGAGCCAATGTGGAATCGGTCGGTTTGGAGTCAGTGTGGAATCGGTCGGTTAGGAGTCAATGTGGAATCGGTCGGTTTGGAGTCAATGTGGAATTGGTTACATCGAATGGCTAAGAATCGGTCTGTTCGGAGTAGGTGTGGAATCGGTCCGTTCAGAGTCAGTGCAGAATCGGTCTGCTTGGAGTCAGTGTGGAATCAGTCGGGTTTGCAGTCAGTGTGGAATCTATCCATTCAGAGTCAGTGTGGAATTGGTCTGTTCAGAGACAGTGTGGAATCGGTCAGTTCGGAGTCAGTGTGGAATCAGTCGGTTTGGAGTCGGTGTGGAATCGGTCGGTTTGGAGTCAGTGTGGAATCGGTCAGTTCGGAGTCAGTGTGGAATCAGTCAGTTTGGAGTCAGTGTGGAATCGGTTTTGCGGTGTGACTGAGGTGTAACCCGAGTGCAGTGCAGATCCA
The DNA here is from genome assembly GCA_025617745.1 of Heliocidaris erythrogramma. NCBI lineage: Eukaryota > Metazoa > Echinodermata > Echinoidea > Camarodonta > Echinometridae > Heliocidaris > Heliocidaris erythrogramma. The sequence continues at coordinate 5,827,226 of CM046869.1, read as the reverse complement.
CTAATGCACTCACAAACATGATACTTATAAGTGAAGTACCTGATAGAGCACGTAAGGAAGATTCCTAAGCATGTTAGCCATGCCCACCACTGGATACTAAAAGGCCTATAAGAATAATCATATAAGAAACAAATTATGAAAGAAGCCATTTCTTCAAACTTTGATGTCTTTCTTTCTGTATTCTTTACAATAGGGTTAGGGTTAGGGTTAGGGTACTTTATCCCTGTACTCTAATCTTATTTTTCTTTATCATTAAGAGAATTCAATCTTGGTCATCTTTAATATGCTGATTAGTGAATACAGGAAAAAACAACGTGAATATGGATGAAAATCCGAAAATGAAAAATTGAAAATATCAGTAGTTACTAGTTTTACCCCAGGAATAATCCACACTTAAGTCAATTCTTCCATTCACTGAATCAAAGCATAATCCATCACATCCATAACCCTTTCCATTTTTTTTCTATTCACCTTCATATTCTAATTCACCCATTTTACAAAACAAATACAGCTTATTTTAAAAGTTCATGTTTCATCAGCCTTTCCATTTTTGTTTCTGTTCGCCTTCATAATCTAATTCACCCATTTTACAAAACAAATGCACAGTATTTTAAAAATCCATGTTTCATCACAAATGTTATTACCATAAACAATGACTGCTTACCTATCCTTGAGTTGTCTGAACCTGAGTAGAGCAAGAAAAGCCAGCAGGATGAAACAAAGCAGTATGGTATCCAACAAGATGAAACGAGACTGAGTCAATAAAGAGTTATCTGTGATTAAAGGATGATGGTCACTCATTTTACTTCAGAGTGTTGATACAATTTATCAGCACAGTATTACTGTGCATCACCAATGATATCTTGTGACACAAGCTCTCAATCATAGTCCCTATGTTCATCTGGCTGCAATTATTATTCAATATCTAACTTCACAACTCAAGACCTAGTTTGAATTTAGAGAAGAAAAGCTTTCCTTTGTCAACAAATATTAGAGATGATATCAAAATCTGGGTGATTAAAATGACTCACAACATATAGGACCCTACAAGGATTACCTAATAAACTAACACAGTCATGCTTCTTACAGCGCAGTAGAAACTATCACCAGTTCTACAGGATTTCTAAATACTGTTACTTTGTGTAACAAGTTATTTCCCGGTAGGTGCTTCTGTATAAACACACAAAAGTGTTTATACCTGTCTCTAGAGGTGGATTTTCCCAGGTATGCTCACTGTCTTAGCTCAGTAGAAATATTTGTGTCAAACATTTCTGTTAACAATACTGTTAAGGTCAAGTGACATACAGATCATCACCCAATGTCCCTTTTCTCTATTTTATCATAATCAATTTTCATTGTTTTTGCATTTTTAAAATATTTATTTATTTTTTAAAATTGTATTTACTTATTTCTCTTTTTTTTTTTTTTTTTTTCTTTGGGGGGGGGGGGGGAGGAATTTCCCTCCGAGAGGCACTTGTTCTGAAGTTCTTCAATCACAACATATCAATAACACACCCCAATTGAGGATTAATGTATTTGCTAAGTATAGGAGAAATCAGTGGACTATGATATTTCCTATAGAAAATTGTTCATGTGTCTTAAAAATGACAAAGACTTACCACACACAACCAGGAAGGCTCCAATAGCAGCTGTCCATTGACTGAAACCCATACCTTCCAAGATGTAGAAGCTAAGAGGGGTAAGGAGAGATCCACATAGAGCTGGTAGGAAGCGCAAGTACCATATCGGCATGTCACAAGGGTATTCTATGAATGGAGAACAAATTAAATTATGTTGGGGCAGTGTATTACAATGGGGGCATGCTACAGAGTTTGTTTGGAGGAATATAACTCTTGTAATGTTCTAGCTCTATTTCTTTTATAAATCCCCTCCCAAAGTATTTCCAGGAAGCAAATTCTGAAAATGGAAATTCCTCTGCAACAAGATATATACATGTATGGTCTTTAATGTATCAATGAGGAGATATCTTCTTTCATCAACCATGGAAGGAAAATAAAATAAAAATCTAATCAATGAAGAAATCACTGACTGACCCCCCCCCCCCCCCCCCACTTCATGATCAAAATGAGGGATGCAAATCAGAGTTGATCTTTTATTGCCTGTAGACCCTGATTACAGTGGCGATAGTGAGATAAACACTACACATTATATAATAATAATAAATAATGGTGGCTTCTTGTATAGCGCTCATGTCCGTCATGCTGCCCACCTTGACCTATCTTTTCAAAGGAGAAATCCCCTTGGAAGCCAGCCAAGTAACCAACTGTAGCTAGTAGTAGCTTGCCTAGGGGTGGATGCACATCAAAGAAGAAGACACCTTGGAGATAGAAGCTTGTGAATAGACCAAAATGAGTCTCATCAAACCTGGAAAAACAATCATGACCATCTTTTATATACACAGTCTACTTCAGGCACTATTAAACAGATACATGTATCTTGTGCTGAAAATAGCTTTTGAATATGGACCCAGTCCATTCACACACCGACATGTGTGAGGTGGTAGTATAGATAACCTTGCAATGTTGCACACCATCATACCTCTGTATTTCTGGCACTGCCAACTCACATTTAATATACAAAGTTATTCATAAATAATATTGTATAGTGCCTACAATTTAGGCAAGGGTTTGTTCTCAATCTCATGTGAGAATTTCAAAGAAGCAAGATCACTGGCAAATAACAGCTTGAAAATTGCACTTGATCGAGGTGATAGTGATTCAAATGAAGGAATTATATAGAGTTTAGATATTTTATCATCCTACAGTAAAAGGCAGGTATTTCCTTGAATTTTGCTCATTATTTTGGCATAGAGTCTAGTTACTTCTACAACTTCAGAGGAGGTCAAATGCCAATGAAACTGATACAGCCCCACATACGGATCTAGTTCCTTGACTGTCCAGACAGTCTGCCCTCTCTATAACCTTGCATAAGTCTATGTGTGAGTGAGTCGAGATCTAACTCCGCTGGTGGAGCTCCCCGGAGGTAGTTATGTTAGTCTAACGTTCATCATGTTAGGTCATAGCTAACATTAGCGTTAATGTTTGATCTATTTTTTGTTGTTGCATACATGTAGACCCCTACGCTGCATAACAGGAACAACAGCCTCACCAGAATTTACAGATTTGTAAATCATTTATTTATTTATTTATTTATTTCACATCTTTAAAAAGGGTAGCCCGATCAGCATGAGCTGGTTTTCGTCGGGGCCCTCATGTCACATCAAGGAAGTATCCATGTATTCTGCATTTAAATGCTCAAACTTCATTATCTGCAACGTTTCCTACAACATGGACAGGGAGGGAGTTCCAGACATGAGGCGAAGTAAAAATGAATTTATGTTTAGCATCCCTGCCCTCTTTCTCTTTGAATCCGTCTGCTTTTTTCTTTTTTTCTTTAATATTGAAAGGGGAAAAATGATTTTTGTAATGATTTACTCAAAAAGATAGTTACAAAAATCATGTTTCCCCTTTAAATATTAAAAAAGAAAAAAAGAAAATAGGGGCTCCTCCTCTTATTTCAAAAAGGCTGGACGCTATACATGTTTATTTTTTTAAAACTTGGCCTAAGCGAACAGCAGTTGGAATCACTTCTGTGAGGTTCTGTCTAGTCTCACTCACACTTATTCGAGGTTATTGTAGATAACCTTGCACCCCCCCCCACCCGTACCTTCCTACAACAAAAAATTACCTCCCATAGCAAGTGTGTGATCTCTAGCGCGTACTGGGAGTAGACCTCAACTGGAAAGGAACAAGATCAAGATGGCCAGCCTAAAAGATGATAAAGATCCTTTTGAAGAATCTGGCATGAAACCAGATATTCTGTCATCCTAGAATGTAGAAGAAGTATTTTCTCAAAACTTTGCCTATTACATTGTATATTGTTGTATTCACCTTATATGTCGAGACCCAAGCTGAAATTGACACAGCCCCATATAGCAAGACACAGTGATGGTTCCATGAGTGGTCAAGTCTCAATGGTATAAACTTTTAAATTAATAAATTATTTTGATAGTCTGAGTGCTGCATGTTCTGCATAATACTTACACTGTAATGCCACTTGGTTCTAAATTTTAAGTTAAATTAATAAAACTCTGAGTTCTGCTGAGGACTTAGATTTAGACAAGGTTCCATGATAACAATGCCTTTTCATTTCAGTTCTAACGTTAAACGTTAAACTACACTTATACATATCTGAAGATAAGCTTGTACTCCACAATAATTTTTATGGGTGAATAGGCTTCAGTAACTTTTGTGTGCGTTAGCAGGCTCTGATCCATTTCTAGATCATTCATACATGAGAGGAAAATAATTATTTAAAATTTCACTTTCAACTCTGAAACCTCACATTTGTAGCAGAGTACATGTAAGTGTTGAAGAGTCCCTGGGGTTAGTAATCTAGCAAATTTAAGAAACTTAAATCTTGCTTAGAGCAATTTTGTTGTCTATTTTTGACTACTGTAACAGTGAATGTTTGACACAGTCCCACATAGGCAAGGGCCTATGAGTGGTTAAACCATGTAGTACGGTATTTATGTTAAAAGTAGACCCCACTTATGATGGGAAGCCCTATGTCTGTGCACCTAAGATTTGACCTGAAAATGAACAAGAATTTCTCCAATATTCCTCTAAATTCTTAGTTTTATATTATTCCTGATATTCTAAAGAGTAAGTTTACAAAAAATCTCATCAAAATTAAAGCAAGAACAATGCCAATTTCACAAGGAACGGTGGCCGTGTCATTTTAGTGTTAAAAAACACAATGGTGCCCATGACTGTGCACTCATTCACGTTACACACGGTTCCGCAGTTTTGATGTGAAAGACAACATTTTGAGGCTTGAGAATAAAATATCTGAAATAAGACCTTTTTACATCATTTTGACTCGTTTTTTGCATGAATACCGATTGTTATAATTAGGATGAAAAGTTTGTGTTCGTTACGTGTTTTTTTTTATCAGAATCGCGCAGTTACGCGTATGCGCAGACATGGGCACTGCGTAGACTTGGGCACTGCATAGACTTGGGCACTCTAGCCATACAAACTATCTTCAGATAAGCTTGTACTCCATAATAGTTTTCACGGTTGAATAGGTTTCAATAGCTTTTGTGTGTATCAGCCGGCCTTTTTCCAGTCTAAATCATTCAAACATGAGAGGAAAATAATTATTTAAAATTTCTCTTTCAACTCTGAAACCCCAAATTTGTGGCCTGGTAAGAGTTGAAGAGTCCCTGAATCAGGTTATCTAGCAAATTTAAGAAAATTATATCTTGCTTAGAGCAATTTTGCTTTTGACTGCCGCAACAGTGCCGTAGGCAAGGCCAGGGCCTATTTTCTTTTTTATTCATTCAGTTTTACAATCTTAGTTGATCCTGGAAGGTAACCCCTTTAGCAAACTCCGAGGGTGGTTTGCATGGCTAACAGTATGTGAGAAATGGTGAAATTTAGATCTAGTTTGTTTTTGGGGGATATCTGCCTCCACACCCAATATAGAGATCCCATGTACAGCTCCGTAGGCCAGTACCACTACCAGATTGATAAGCCAAGCCCAAGGAGCTGCGCAGTGCCCATGTCTGCGCACACGCGTAACTGCGCGTTTCTAATAAAACAAAACATGCAACGAACACAAACTATTCATCTTTATCAAAGCGATAGGTATTCATGCAAAAAAACAAGTCAAAATATTTAAAAAGGGTCTTATTTCATGCATTTGATTCACAAGCCTTAAAATGTTGTCTTTCACGTCAAAACTCCTGAACTGCGTGTAAAATGAATGAGTGCGCAGACATGGGCACCATTATTTTTTCAATGTTAAAATGACACGGCTGCCGTTTCATGTGTAAATGGCATTGTTCTTGCTCTAATTTTGATGAGAATTTTTGCAAACTTACTATTCAGGAACAATATAAAATTAAACTTTAGAGGAATATTAAAGGAATTTCTGTGAATTTCTGTGAATTTCAGGTCAAAACTTTAGGTGCGCAGACATAGGGCTCCCCATCATACATGTACATGTACTATGAGTTAGTCTAGTTCTTGTCCGTAAAACCATGAAGCTACAAACCCGGTGTGTGTGTGTGCACCCAGCGTAGAACGGTGCGAAGTCCACTGATTCACTCTCCCCACCAATTCACCTTCCCCAGAACTAGACTAACTAGCCTATAGTATGAGTATGAGTATGAGTATGACTATCATTATCATGACTATGTCTATGAATGATGAGCGCATACGGTTCAAGTTTTTTTTCAACAAACATGTTACACAGTTTTGCAAATTTGAAATGTCATACTGAGTATGAACAATGATCCATTATAAATATCGCAGTGGCTATTCTTACGAGTCGTAAGAATAATTTTCCGGCTATTCTTACGACACGCGCACACGCTCCATTTTCGTACTCTGCGCCGTCGTAAGAATAATTTTCCGCCTATTCTTACGATAGGGTTAGGGTTAGGGTTAACGTCCTCACGATCCTCCGTCGATTCCTCCATTGCCATGTTTTCTGTCATGTCTGTGGGGGGTTGTATGCATGGGGGGTGGGTGCGTGCCAACAGCCGGCCAGTGAAGTGTGCGCAGAGTACGAATATGGAGCGTATGCGCATGTCGTAAGAATCTTACGACGAGTCGTAAGAATAGCTACTGCCTATAAATATACATCAAGATAAGGAAAGACGAGGAGATCTTGGGTAAAGCTTAGCTTGTAAAAGTCAGGTCCCTCAAAGCAAACCATAAAGAAGATGAACAAACAAATGTTTAATAGAAGAAAATATACCTAACGAGCTTAACAATAACAACAAATAACAACTGTTTGTCATATAACCAGATAACAGTGTTTGTATATTTTATAGACATGAAATAACTAAAGCATTAAAAGGATGGGGAGAAGGGATTATGTACAGAAAGAGGGGAGGGGATGAGATACATATAAAGAAAAGGACATTCAGGAAGCGACACAAATAAAAGAAAAGAAAATCAGGCTACAGGCGGGAGAGGAAAGGAAATAAGGTCCGAGTCAAGTCGACAGTTGCTCTACAGTTGCTCTACGGAATTAGACGTAACTGCATCATTATGAGGGCAATCCCACTCCCGGGTACATTACTGTAAAATAGTTGGTATTTTCTGTCGCATGTACTAAAGGTATGGGGGGGAAAATAAGATAAATATTTTAAATACTTGCTTTCAAATTCAGCCCTTAAAAATCTCACTCCTACCTCAAATGGCCGTTAGGAAGAACTTTTGATATTTACAGCAAAATCCAAAGTCAAAATCTTGTCCAAAACCGGAGAAATCCCCGCCGATTTGTTTCGCGATCGCGTGTTGTTTACAAACTGCCGATGTCTTAAACTAAAATCGGCCAATATAATTTTTGTCCACGAAGAAACTCGGGATCGCAAGGGCACATCAATCTTTACGATCGCGCACACAGAAAATCTGAACTTTTCCGTCTACGCCATAGGGACCGAATTTTTGAGGACAAAACTCTTTTGGGGAGATGTCAGCGCCCGCGGCGACCAGGAAATGTACACAATGACTCCGATAGCTCGTTTCGCGAGAATCAACAGTAAATTGCGGATTTCATTTTTGTAAATATCTTTTCCAACATTGGTGAGTTGAATTTATTGTATTTCTTGGATATTTTGGGGTCGGTTTTTGAAAATTAAAAGCCGATTTTGAGTGAATATTGGTGACTTTTGTGCAGTGGTGTTTTAAAAAGATGAGGTGTATGACTGCCTACAATTATACACACGAAGTATAGGAATGTAGCTATGAGTGGGCAATCCTAGGTTTTAGCGGTCTAAATTATTGTAGGTTGCTAACTAGGGTTAGGGTTAGGGTTAGGGCATAGACGAGCTGAAGTTAGCAACCTAAAATAAGTTTAGACCGCTAAAACCCAGGATCGCCATTATTTATGAGACTATGACATGTATGGCTAGAGTGCCCATGTCTGCACACACGCGTAACTGCGCGATTCTAATAAAACAAAACACGCAACGAACACAAACTTTTCATCTTTATCATAGCGATAGGTATTCATGCAAAAAACGAGTCAAAATAATGAAAAAGGGTCTTATTTCATGCATTTGATTCGCAAGCCTTAAAATGTTGTCTTTCACGTCAAAACTCCCGAACTGCGTGTAAAATGAATGAGTGCGCAGACATGGGCACCATTGTTTTTTTCAATGTTGAAATGACACGACCACCGTTTCTTGTGAAAATGGCATTGTTCTTGCTCTAATTTTGATGAGATTTTTTGCAGACTTACTCTTTAGAATATCAGGAATAATATAAAATTAAGCTGCCTTTAGAGGAATATTGAAGAAATTCTTGTTCATTTTCAGATCAAAACCTTAGATGCGCAGACATGGGGCTCCCCATCATATGACGAGTTCTGCTGAATACTTACACAACGCCTCTTGGTTCTTCTAGCCTCCAAAACCGTGTAACAAATGACACAAATGTAAGAAATGCAATCAAGACATTGATGTTCACTGTAACAGTGAATGCTGATGGTGCTTGTAGTTGTACTGCTGCAAAAGTCGCGCACTTCCTCCCATCTGTACCGAGACTTCCAGCCGTAACTACCGGGCGTGATTCTTCTTCGGGACGCTCATTTCCCGCTCCTCCTAGCTCCTCACGGTTTTCCTCTTGTTTCACTCGTTTTCTGACTGCAGTGTCGGTGTTTCCGGGCATTTTAAAGTTGTGCAGTATCCTATATTTGATGTAATTTAAATGTAATTTCTATAGGTAATCTGCATTAATGATCAATTTAATCAATTTAAAATTACTCGGTCTCTCCTGTTTCCCTCAGCTCACCTCGTATATTCGACTTTCGACCTACAATGTATAGCTAGTACCTAGGGGGTGTCGCTGTACTGTGTGAGTATTGCTCTCTGAGCCAATTCGGGGACGAATTTCATTATCTTTTCCAGTGCCCAGTTTTTGATAATTACCCTATTAAGACCAAATGTATATAAGATGGATTTGTTGTTTAACCATTCCACAAGACCAGTGGTTTTGGGCTGGTGAAGTTTTGTAAGAAAATTATTGATTATTTTGATAGTAGTATATAAGCTAGGTATGCGGTGGTGTTTTTTTTTTTACACATGTAGATACCGTAGATGTTTATTGTTTCCTACTGACTATAAATGCCATGAGAATTAACCAACCTTTTATAAGCAGGCACAGTGCCTGATGTAAAATTTGATCTGTTTAGCAAGGTAGTATGTTCAGCTCCATCTCATGTATATATTTTACCATTTCATGTTTTATCACTTCATATATATTGTTATTCTTATCTTACTTTGTTAGGCATATATATTTTTTCTTTATTTGTATCTCTTGCCTACTTACACCAAAAGTGTAATCTTTATTGTTTGTTTGTACTTGCATACCCCAGGAGGGTGATTGAGTTAATAAACTAAACTAAACTAAAGCCAACAACAGCCGCCACAACAGCTGAGTTGAATACAAGCCGAAAACAAATCCAGGAGCAGCCAAGAGACAGGCCCGTTACTAGGATTTTTGCGGGGGGGGGGGGGGGGGGGGGGGGTTCAACATTGGAAAAAGTGGACCTTTCTGAGGGAGCGAAGCGACCAAGTAGGGGTGTTGGGTCAGGGGGTGTGCCCCTACGGTATATGCTCATGAGCGTAGTCAGAATTATTTGACAGGGGGTGGGTCAAATGTGAAGCCCGAACATATACCAGCACTGTGTAGGATTCCAAATACTGCCGGCGATCAAATCGAGCGAGAGAAAAACAAAAATGTACTTTTAATGACAAAATTTCATTTGTCACCAATAGGTGAAATGTAAAGCTATATCTCCGGTCATCTAGCTGCCATATGCAGGAATCAATCATATCAATAAAGTTTTTTAGGAAGTGAAGCGAACGGGGGGGGGGGGGGGGGGCACTTTGCTGTTATTTTACAGAAAGGTAACCCTAATATCTGGGCGCCATGGTGATAGGGCAGTGACGTGCCGAAAATTGTCATAACATTGAATATATGGACCTCGCTGCATGAAACATCTCGTTTATAAGGTTTGCGAGCGAGCGAAGCGAGCGAGGAAAAATGCACTTTACTTTAATTGCTGAACGCGCATTTCCCGGGGGGGGGGGGCACTCAGATATATGGGTGTATACACATGCGTGTCCATGGGTTTTCAAAATACCCCCTAAACAGGTTTTATATTTGGATGAAAAAAAACCCCTAAACGAGGATTTTTTGCGCGGTTTTTCATCATCCAACCCCCCTATACAGGTTTGACTTAAATATTACCCCCTAAACAGCGCGCGCTATAAGCAACAACACATTTCAGAGGGGGAACCATTTCAGTGCACTATATGGCTGCGTCGGTAGAACTCTCCGCTCCCGATTCTCCTCTCTTTTTTGCATCCATCTGCATGCACTGCCGCGCGCCACCCCCTGAACTGAAATCTGGCTGTAAATCCCCGTGAAAATCCCTGAAAATATCAGAAAATGTCCCATTTACATATTGGTGCCAAAGTGAAAAATATACCCCCTAAACGCGTTCGGTCAGATTAGTCAAAAGCACCCCTTTTTGTTGAAAATCAGCGTTTTTGGACCCCTTAACGTGCAACGCGCGTTACGCGTTCCACCTGAAAAAAGACCCCTTTTTACGCGTTTTCTTGGACGCGCATGTGTACACCCATATATCTGAGTGGCCCCCCGGGGCGCATTTCAATACCGTGGACCTAAGAAGTATTCGGGTGCCATGGCGATAGGGCAGCGACGTGCCTGAATAATTATTGTAATAACATCCTAGATGGAAATATTCATGGACCTCGCTGCCTGAAACTATCTCATTTCTAAGATTTGCAAGCGAGCGAAGCGAGGGAAGAAAAATGCACTTTAATTTGTTGTTCACCTCATTTCAATATAAAAAGTAAGGTAACTCTAATTTCTGGGCGCCATGGCAATAAGGCAGTGATGACGTGCCCAACTATCTCGTTTCAGAGTTTTGTGAATGAGCGAAGCGAGCGACGGAAAACGCACTTTACTATCTCCCAAATATTTCCAAAACACCCCAAGCGTTAAATTGGGGCATCTTGTTATTTCTGATTATAGTTTCCAAGAAGGTGATGTTTTATTAAATAGTCTCATGGCACTCCGGTTGAACATGCTGCATTAGAGGGCCATAATTTAAGGACCTGAATGACTAGACCTGGGGAGTGTTTCATCAAGTGTTTTGTCAGTGATTTTTAGAAGATACTTAATACATGTTCATCTTTTTATTTCATTGCAGACCGTGATCATTGTCATATGATCTGAGCATGCACAAATAGACCACGTTCTTATCTATGATCACGGTGCAACGATATTGGATCAACGCCTGAGCCACATTGAAAGACTGACAATGCCTGTCGTATCCTGCCCCATCCCTGGTTGTCACTACGCCACTCCTGATCATGATGCTGCTATTGTAGCTGCACTCATCACCACCCACAGCGCAATACACACCTCTGGACAAGTTGCCAAGGTTGAAAAGGTCAAACGTCCTACAATTACTGCTGCTGGGTCCAGTGAGGAATGGGCCTACTTCAAGTCGAGATGGTCAGACTACGTCGAAGCCACAAAGGTATCGGGCATGAGCCCTTACGAAAGGACCTCACACGGTCGGCTGGTGGTAGCCTCACAAACAAATCTGAAGATGAGGTACTAGCAGCCATCAAAAAACTTGCAGTGCGTGAGGAGAATACAATGGTTGCCAGGGTCACACTACACAATATGCGTCAGGATCGGGACGAAACGGTACGCAGCTTTGGGGCTCGCCTACGTGGTCAGGCAGACATATGCAAATTCCTCATGAAATGTCCTGGCTGCAACGCTGATGTCAACTACACCGACGCCATGATGCGAGATGTGCTCACTCGAGGTATCGCTGACCCTGAAATCCAACTCGATCTCCTTGGTTACAAGAACCAGAACATGACCCTTGAGGAGGTCTTCCAGTTCATTGAAGCCAAAGAGGCTGGCAAACGTTCAGCATCCTCACTCCTCGATTCACAGTCTGTGGATGCCAAGAGCAGCATGTACAGGAAAGCCAAGCAGACAAACCTGAAAGAGAAACAGGACCTGTGCACGTACTGCGGCAAGAAGGGCCATGGTAAAACTGCCCCAGCCAGAATCCGCAAAGCCCAGTGCCCAGCATATGGCCAAAAGTGTGGACACTGCGATAAATATCACCACATGGAAGCCGTATGCCGCGGAAAAGACAAGCCCAAACACTCCAGACCCAGTGCTAAAGACGACGATGAAGGTGCCATTTTTGATGCCTTATGCACCATCCACGATGTGGAACGACTTCATGGTGGCCTACCCATCCCAATTGACCATCATGTATACGACAACCTGTCCAAAACATGGCTGAAGAAAAGGTCAGCTTCTCAACTCGTGCCTGATGACTACAAGGCACTCGGTTACAGCCTACCTTACACCACAGTAACTCGCTCTGTCCCTGCCATGGCAGACACTGGGTGCCAAAGCTGCCTTGTGGGAATAAAGGTCATTCGCCACCTCGGTTTGCATCAAACGGACCTCATCCCGGTCACCATGAGAATGCACACTGCCACCAAAGGAGGAATTAGAATTCTTGGGGCCAAATTACTTCGCATCTCAGGCAAAGATGCACAGGGTCGAGTTGTTGAGACCAGGCAGATGACCTACGTTACCGACAGATCTGAAAAATTCTTCCTTAGCAAGGAGGCCTGTATTGACCTTGGGATCATCCCAGACAGCTTCCCTATGTTGGGTGCAACACGCCAACCGGACACAGCAGCTGCCCTGCAGGAGACCTCTGAGAAGGCTTGTGACTGTCCACAGCGTCAGCATCCTCCACCACCTCCCAAGGACTTGCCATTTTCTGCAACTGAAGCGAATCGTTCAAGGCTGCAGCAATACCTCTTGGACTATTACAAATCAAGCACATTCAACACATGTGAGCACCAGCCCATGCCCCTCATGGACAGCCCTCCTATCAAGCTGATGGTGGACCCTGACGCTGAACCAGTTGTGCATCACACGCCAGTACCTGTTCCTCTCCACTGGCGGGATGCCGTAAAAGCCGGATTAGATCATGATGTACAGCTAGGGGTAATAGAACCAGTCCCGATTGGTGAGCCCGTTACCTGGTGCCACAGGATGGTCGTTTGTGCAAAGAAAACCGGCAACCCACGGCGAACTGTTGACTTCCAAGCCCTGAATGCCCACGCCACACGGGAAACACATCATACGCCATCGCCCTTCCACCAAGCTCGGTCAGTCCCCCATGGACAGAAGAAGACGGTCTTTGATGCATGGAATGGTTATCACAGTGTGCCCATCTGCAAAGAGGACCGTCATTTGACCACATTCATTACACCTTGGGGTAGATATACCGCTACAAAACGGCCCCACAAGGATACATTGCCTCAGGTGACGGGTACACAAGGCGTTATGACGAGATCGTGTCAGACATCCCAAACAAGACAAAATGCGTGGATGACGTCCTCCTTTGGGCGGACACACTGGAAGACAGCTTCTTCCAGGCCGTCAACTGGCTTGATACTTGTGGCCGGCATGGGGTCACCCTCAACCCTGACAAATTCGTATTCGGTGCTGATGTTGTGGAATTTGCTGGCTTTGAGATAACTTCTGACAGTGTTCGCCCATGCCAGAAATACCTGCAGGCAATTCTGGACTTCCCGACACCCAAGACCATCACAGATGTACGCTCCTGGTTTGGGCTTGTCAACCAGGTGTCATACGCCTTCAGCATGGCTGACAAGATGCTCCCATTTCGTCAGCTCCTGAAACCCAGCACACCTTTCACATGGGATGAGACCCTCCAGAGTGCATTTGACGAATCCAAAGCAGTTATAGCCGATGAGATCGAAGAGGGCGTCCAAATCTTTGACTCAAGCAAGCCCACGTGCCTGGCGACAGATTGGTCCAAGAATGGCATTGGCTTCTGGCTCCTTCAGAAACACTGTGCTTGCACCCACACCGAACCGTTCTGTTGTAACACAGGATGGAAGATCACGTTCGTTGGTAGCAGATTCACACACCCTGCAGAATCACGCTATGCCCCTGTGGAGGGGGAGGCCCTTGCAGTCGTTGATGCATTAGACAAGGCCAGATACTTCGTACTGGGATGCAAGGACCTCATAATCGCTGTTGACCACAAGCCCCTCTTGAAGATCTTCGCTGACCGATCCCTAGAAGACATCCCCAACCCCCGCCTGAGGAACTTGAAGGAGAAATCACTGCGATATAGGTTCCGGATGGTACATGTTCCAGGCATCAGACATCGGGCTACTGATTGCATTTCGCGTCACCCGACTGGTGAACCAGAAAAGCTCGTCCTCCCAGATGATCTTGCGACCATTGACTCCATGCCTAACGCACTGACACACTCCCCAACCCTCATGGCTGGCTTGCGCACAACAGCATCACATGTCGGCACCTTTGAGCAATGTGTCCTATCCTCTGCCACGTCTTCTTTGGATGGACTCTGCCTGAAATCAGTCACATGGGACAGAGTCCGCACCGCCACAGCGAGTGATGAGAACATGCAGTGTCTCGTTGAACTTGTGGAGTCTGGATTGCCTGAGTTTCGCCACGAACTACCAGGGCCACTACGTGAATACTTCCAGTTCCGCAATGACCTCCACACCGTTGATGGAGTGGTGCTGTACAGGGACCGCATCATCATTCCACCCTCTCTCAGGGATGAGGTGCTGGCTCATTTACATGCGGCCCATCAAGGGGTCACGTCCATGACTGCGAGAGCTGAAGCGTCCATCTTTTGGCCTGGTATCACTCCTGCCATCACAGCCCTGCGTGCAAGATGCCACCATTGTAATCGGATAGCACCCTCCAACCCAAGTGCACCACCTATGCCCTTGACATCTCCCGCCTATCCTTTTCAGTGTGTTTGCACGGACTACTTCCACTACAAAGGCTGCAACTACCTTGTTGTGGTCGACAGGTACTCCAATTGGCCTATCGTAGAGAAGTCTGCCAATGGTGCTGATGGCCTCGTCAGTTGTCTCCGACGCATCTTTGTCACCTTTGGCATCCCTGATGAGTTGGCTTCAGATGGCGGTCCTGAATTTACAGCCGTAGTGACGCGACACTTTCTCAAGAATTGGGGCATACACCACAGACTTTCCTCTGTCGCCTTTCCCCACAGCAACTGTCGTGCCGAAGTTGGTGTCAAAACAGTTAAACGTCTTATCATGGACAACACCAGCCCTACAGGGGCCCTCGACACTGATGCATTTCAACGGGCTATGCTTCAGTATAGGAACACGCCAGATCGGGATACCAAACTCTCTCCTGCAATGTGTGTGTTTGGACGACCAATTCGAGACTTCATTCCCATAGCACTGGGCAAATACAAGCCACATGGCACATGGCGAGAGACTCTGGTGGCACGTGAAGCGGCACTCCGTAACCGCCACATGAGAGGTGCTGAACGCTGGTCGGAACATGCTAAACGCCTGCCGCCCCTTACCGTTGGCGACAGTGTCCGCATACAGAATCAGACAGGGCCTCACCCCCTAAAGTGGGACAGCACTGGCATCATAGTCGAGGTCCGCCAGTTTGACCAGTATGTTGTAAGAGTCGATGGCTCCGGCCGGGTTACCCTACGCAATAGGAAATTCCTGAGGAAGTACACCCCCGTCCATCCACCGACACCTCGGTTGACGATCGCTGACGACATGCGCCTGCATCACCGACCTCAGCGTCAGTGTGTCCACCAGCCATACATCTCACCCGACACGGCGCCCGTGCAACCAGCACCGTCGACGAAGCCACCTTCCTTGGCAGCCGACACTCGACGACCCACACCACCCCCACCAATGGATGTGCCCTCATCCGTCGAGACTCCTGCAACTGCGACGCCTGCATCATCTCTTCCCCAATCCACTGCTCCTGAACTTGCCACCACGCCAGATGCCGTCCCTGCTGTGGCACCCAGAAGGTCCACCCGCCGTACCGGCAAGCCTGCTTGGCACACTGATTACCATATGTGATATAAACACTTGAACTAGGACATTTTACAATATGGACACTTTATCTGGACACGCGATATGGACGCTTTGAACGTTTCTTGTTTTACATTTTCGTGTTCTTGTTGTTAGTTCAGATCACATTTAATGTTCACGCATGATTTTGTTAGAAAGTTTCAGTCGTGATTTCTTGAGAGGACAGATATCAACGACTTGGGGGGAGATAGAAGATACTTAATACATGTTCATCTTTTTATTTCATTGCAGACCGTGATCATTGTCATATGATCTGAGCATGCACAAAGAGACCACGTTCTTATCTAATTTTTACCGACAAATTTGCTCTCAGCCAATCAGATGCAAGGATTTCAGTAGCTTATAACAGTTGTAAAAATCACTGACAAAACGCTGGATGAAACGCTCCCCGGGTCCGCCAGGAGTACTCCATGCAACTTGATTGACTGGCTGAATGGTTGAATGATTGACTGATGCATTTATTGATTGATTGATTAATTGATTGATTGACTGACTGACTGAGTGATCTGTCGGTTGATGTACAGTATTTGTGGATTGATTGTTGATTGATTAATTAATTGATTTTTTGATTGATTGATTGAATAATCTGAAGATTAATTGGTACTTTTCTTCTTGGCTGAATGACTGGCATGTGGTTTTGATGTGTCTGTGTATTGTTATTACTGTATTCAAAAAGATCTTAAAGTAATTACACATTATTAATTCTCACTTATGCATTTATAAAGCAATGAAATCATAAATATTATGATAGAAAATTGCCACGAAATTCCTAGGCTATCATAACATGATCATAAATTTATGCAAGAGAACAATTTGTTTGAACGGGAGTACTTATTCTGATTGCTGGTTTAATTTTCCCTCATCTTTCAATTTGGCGCAAGCCATTTTACACACTCTGGACAAAAACAGTCAGTGTTCGCCCAAGCGTGAACGAAAATTTGTTTTGTTAGTAGCACTTGATAGATGAGACTATTGGGCATCTATTGACATGAAAAAGTCTTCCCAATATTTTGAAATATAATTTTGACAGATTTTTCAAAAGTGTAACTTTTTTATACGCAATGTATACACTGTAAAAAATAACTGTAGATTAACAGGTTTTTTGTAGATTAACAGGTTTTTTTGACTTGTAAAATTACAAGTTTTGGCCGTTTTTCTGTTGATACGGTATTTTTCTTGTGAAATGGCAGGAAAATACCGTATTAACAGAAAAACGGCCAAAACTTGTAATTTTACAAGTAAAAAACACCTGTTAATCTACAGTTATTTTTTACAGTGTACGTAGAACCTTTTCCCATAAATTAGACATAAAGTGAGCTTACTACAATGGTGTATTTGGTTGAGACACGATGAAATCAAGGTAAAGATATATCTAAATGCTGAATAATTTAAACAGTGGGGGATTGCATTCCCAAGATTGCCATCAAATTGAAAAAAAAATACTTCATTAGTGTGAAAATCTGATAATTTTGCATTTTGGCATAAAGCATCAAAATGCAAAATAGTTTATAATGCTGAAGAATTGTGTATTCGGGCTCTCATTCTTTAAGGGGACATCCAACCTTAATGGCAAGTTGTTCTGAAAGAAAGCAGATAAATCAGAGAAGCAGAAAAAAAAAACAATTGGGCGAAATCGGACAAGCAATATGAAATATGTAAATCCCTGAGAAATGGGAATTTCAAATTGGCCGAAACGGTATATTCACTGTGATGTAGCGGCAGACAACTCTCCAACACACAAAATGACAATTTAAAAAACAAGTATTACTAACCTAGGTAGGATCTCTTTCTCTTTGGAGAACCTATGACAACATCCTAAAATATATTTTGAGTACTGCCCCGAGGGAAAAGGCGCTTAAAGGGAATCCAACCTTAATGGCAAGTTGTTCACAAAGGAAAAGCAGACTGGTGAAAGTTTGATGAAATCGGACAAGCAATAAGAAAGTTATGAATTTTGGAAAGCTGGTAGTAATCACTATACATTTGGGAATTTTAAATTGGCCGAATCATTTCGCTTATGCCTGCTTCAGATCACATATCCAACGATCTCCGTTCGAATTTGTAGATCGCCACAAAGTCCCGAAAGGCCCGGAAGTCGAGCGTATTTTTCGCTACCCTGTCACATATTGGACGGGGCTCAGACGGAACCCTTTGAACACTAGTTATCAGAAGTCGCCCGGCGCCCGTCAGTAACAAACGGGAGTCCGGCGAAGCCCGCTCGACATATTAAGGGCGGACGCCGTCCGAGTTTCGGTCGATGATCACTAGTTCTGTCGGTGTCCGCCCGACACCCGGACGACGCTCGAGTTCCGCCCGACGCCCAGTCGAGTTCCGCCTGACGTCCTTAAAATATCGTCTGTTTGGAGCCAGAAGGGCCTTTATTCTACGTTAAAGTATAATATAATTGTAATATAATATATTATTACCTAATAAGGCATTTTAGCGGCGCATTAAAAACGCATATTTTTGTTCGCTTGATTTGCGCCTGCAATATTATACAAATGCACAGGTGAGAGTGCGTTAGTGGAGAGTTGACCGCCAGTAGTCAGGTTAACTTGAAGGGTGCTAATTTTCGCTTGCAGTTTAATAATTCAAAAAGTTATCTTGTAGTTATCTTATAGTTTCAGACCGTATGAACGGACTTGTTTCTAAAGTTTAAATTTACTTGTAGTTCTAGAACCACAAGCGAGCTTGCAGTTAAGGCCGAAACCACCAGCAGCGGGGATCCTCCGTCGTAGTTAACGACCGTGTGGACAGAATAAATTTTAAGTTTATGAGAAAAAGGAAAATTAATGACATGTTAGTTCGTGTACAATTACAAAAAACGTGAGAGTTGACCGGGAATACCTCACTATCGACTGACCCAACTGCCAATTTGAAATTATCATATATTAATGATCTCATTAATTTTCTCAAACATTCTTGTTCTTTGGTCGTTTCTTTTATTTTTCTGAATTCACACAAATCAATTTATTACAATGTTTTGGATTTATGTGCAAAAGAAGAGTATTCTATGCTTCATCGGGATATTAATGCATATTGTTCATAAATAACTCTTCTGTTTATAGAAATTTGCAGTATTATTGACACTAAAATACTTTTATATCAAGTTATAAGCTTCCAAATAATAATGCCAATCGTTTTCTGACTGCTGTGTTTCCGGGCATTTTAAAGTTGTGCATTTGATGTAATTTAATGTAATTTCTACAGGGCCTAAATTTTAGGTGGCGCCATATCCAGAATTGCTCGGCAAAACTCTACCTACAGATTTCATGTTTTTATGCAAAAGTGCACAATTATTTCATCAATTTGCCGGACTATAGATCTATGCGGATTTGGTGCATGCTTCGCCCGGGTTTCCTTCTGTCTTGTTTGGCGGAGAAAATGAGGAGAGAATAGGAAAAGAAAGATCACATCAAATAAAACGAGATTAATTCGGGGAAGGGAGTGTGTTTGCCCGTCCAGACTGACACCCACCCCCTGTGATTCCTTGTTAAAGGAAACATGTTACGATAACATGCTCGTATTATAGCAAACGGCAATGCCACTAATTATAGTGATGCGGTCCGCCCCAATCAATCCCCTCCCCCTCCTCCTAGAAAAAGAAATGGGAACGTGGAAAGAAAAATGAAAATACGAAATCGGAAAAGGAATCGTACCAAAGTTGAAGATGAGTAGGGGCCGGGTGTTCACCACGAAGACCGACTCACTATAATTATTTTAATTACATGAGTTTTCTGTCGAAAGTTGAATTTTCGGAAAACTGGCGTAACAGCTAGTCCAGATAAACAAAAAAAAGTGTATACTGAACATTCGTCTTCTGCACGCCGGCACAGCCATCATTATCTGAAGGGGCCTATTGTACACTACTTACCGCGGCACGAATTATGATGACAAAGCAACTGGCATAATCGACGTAAAGAGCGAAATAAGAGGGTATTAAAGGGATACGCAACCAGGCGGCTGTGGGGAAAGTCAGGATTGCGTAAGCCCCATTCACTCGTACACAAAGTTTGTGCGTCGAACGCGTCCGTTGGACTACTGGGATTATTTCGGGCTGCACGAAGCCGACCGAATCTCGCACGAGAGCTCGAGCTCAGGCGGAGCGTGATGTTGCACAGCGACTAGTCTGTCCGAAGATTGCACCCCACGGGGCAACGGCATGATCAGGTAACGAACACGGTGCCCTCTCGCGGCATAAAAACGTCCACAATCTGCGATTGAGTATCCCTTTAACCCAAAAGGTGAACGTTTCTCCACCCCCAACCAACCAACCAACCGACAAAACACCCCCCCCCCCCTACAAAGCTTACATCCTAAGTAAACACGCACACGCGCGCGCGCGCGCGCACCCCCGCACACACACGCGCACACACATGCACTCGAAATTTCCCCTTCTTCTCTCTGCAGTTCACCACTTATCTTCTCTTTTGTTTTTTTTCAGGATTCAAGATATACCCTAGCCATCGCCCCGTTTCAACTCTCGATGTAATCTATAATTAATAGTTAAAGATATACCCTAGGAAAATGCAGATATGACAAAACATCACTCAGGCCTTTTTGAGAGCTCATATAGAGTATTTTATTCAGCTTCAGTAGATCAAACTAAATGTTTAAAATATTTACCTGTATAATATTTGAAGTTTATTTCCTTTAGTAACCATTATCTGTAGTAACATAACGTCAACGTCTGTCTTTATTCCGTCTCATACACAATCATGACAAAAGACTTGTAACTATCACGATTATTTATCAAAATTGTTATAATTTGTTTGATCGTATTCTGTTATGTAACTAAGTATAAGGCATGCACCACACTAGCATAGCTTTCTACAGCATGCCCCTTCTTTTGAATGTTTAGGTTAATGATTTTCGTTTCTTCATTAGTTGTTGCTTTTTTCTCAGTACCTTAATCTTTGTTTGATGTACAACTTATTACATTGTCTCCGAACCGATATGTACATGTATATATTGAAACGGGGGGGGGGGGGGGGGACTAAATGCAGCGAGATCTTAATTGGCAATATCATACAAAGTACTCTGCCATTTTCGATAAAAATTTGTAAGTAATGCCGTGGTTATATCTTTTAAACTTCGTGTGAATTTCACAAAGACTTAAAGGGCAAGTCCACCCTAACAAAAGTTGATTTGAATAAATAGAGAAAAATCCAACAAGCATAACACTGAAAATTTCATCAAAATAGGATGTAAAATAAGCAAGTTATGGTATTTTAAAGTTTCGCTTACTTTCGCAAAACAGTTATATGCACATCCTGGTCAGTATGCAAATGAGGGAACCAGTGACGTCACCCACTCACTATTTCTTTGGTATTTTATTACATGAAATACGAAATATTTTAATTTTTCCTTGTTATAATGTGAAACAAGGTTTGATTCCTCGCTGAACATGTGTAATTGCCATTGTTGCAACCTATACACAATTCAATGAGAGTTTCCTATAATTGTGAAATCTGCAGAAATTAAAATATTCTATATTTCACGTAATAAAATACAAAAGAAATATTTGCATACTTGCATACATTTGCATACTGACCAGGATGTGCATATAACTGTTTTGTGAAAATAAGCGAAACTTTAAAATGTCATAACCTTCTTATTTTACATCTGATTTTGATAAAATTTTTAGTGTTTTGCTTGTTTTTTTTCTTTATTTATTCAAATCAACATTTTGTTGGGGTGAACTTCCCCTTTAAGTGAAAACACTAAAGTTCAGTTAGTTTTTGATAAGGACTTGTAGTTTTCAGATGTTGTAAAGAGTATGCATCCCATAGCATTCGTGCACATTAAGACATATACTGCAATGTACTTCGACTCTTGTCTGTCATTTAAACAACATAAATATTTCCCTTTTTTGAGGGGGGGGGGGGTATAAGAGGCACAGCCACATTTTTATCCATCTATTTACTTATCTAGCCTATTTCACTCCACTGGTGAATATAGGCCTCCTTCTATGCCATATCCTCTTCCATGTATTGCTGTCACCATATAAAATAAGATCAAATGCATAAATGCCGTTTTTTTTTTGGTAATGTAATTTTCATTGATTTTCTGAGGATGGTTAGTATATGTGAAAGATCTGGTTGAATTCGTAATGTATCTGTCATGGCTCGAAACCTGTAAGCATAATTAGCAAAAAGACAATCATTTGAGAAATACCCATCTTCCAAATAACTCGAAATCAAATTCTCTGTAATCGGGTGATGTATCCTTAAGAAAAGCACTGTAATTTGCGAAATTTTACTTTCTCCATATAGGCCTAGGCCTAATAGCTAAACCGCCCATCCCCTAAACATATCAGAATTTTTGTCATTTTTAAAAGAATCGTTACAGTTTGCAAATGCCATCATCTGCAACAATAATGACATTGTAATAACACGGAAATGCCCCACTATAAGTGTCATAAAACAACAGTATATATTTTGAATAATACACATGGGAATAAGGGCATATTTTCATCGGGGGGGGGGGGGGTTTAGGTTTAAGTACAAAGTCCCCCCCCCCCCAAAAAAAAAAAACACACAAAAAAAAACAAAAAAACAATAGGGTTAACAGTGTCGTGCAGGAGATACAATTTTGACAACAGCATTGCAATTTGAAAGATTTCATTTAGAACTCGTCCCTATTTTCAGATTAATCATTTAAAATTTTCTAATCATACCACATTAAATGATATGGTCAAAAGTAAAGTTGAAGTTACAAGAAGAAAATTTCCAATCAAACTCAAGTTTTCAATCGTTTTGGACAGGTAGTTTGGTGAATGAAATGGCTCTCTGATTAAATTTTTTTCACAGCAAAATATTAACTACAGCGCACATTCATTTCAATACTGAAAAAAAAATGATATCAAATATATTTTCTGGTAAAATGACACTACTATTCTAATGAACAGAAAATAAACTCTTAAATATTTACAACCCACAGTCTCGAGTATCTGCAAGACAGATTTACTATAAACCTTAAAAATGAATTTCGCTGAATGGCACTAAGATGCATGAAAAGTGCACAACAAACTCATTGACTCACAGCAAAATAATTTAATGCGAATCTACAAATTAGGTTCACCTCGAAACTGAAACAAATTTATACATATCATATACCTATTCTGGTACACTCACACGAATATATATGTAAAAAGTAGTTGCCCGCTTAATTGATTCACAGCAAACACCCCCTTTATAATCTAATAAACGAATTATGTAAACCTTAAAATTCGTATCTAAATTGTCATTATGTAAAGTGGAAAAGCGCTAACATTGATTTCAAACGAGCATAGAAACCCAAATAAATGATTCACGGCAATATATTTTTAAGCATCGATAAAACATATTCACTTGAAAACTTGAAGAAATGCTATTCCCTCTTTCTAACGAATATTCTGCCACAATCACACCAAAATATATTTAAAATTCGCACAGCGAATTTCTACATAAATGATTAAAATACCAAATTAATTGCGTGTTTCACTTTCGCTAATATCTATTTCCTCATGCTGGTTGATTTGAAATATTTATCATTCTAGAAATGTTTCCAATAACGGGTATGTATGGGCTTATGTTTGCACACAATCTTATTTATTTTTGTCCCTACGTTTAGGCATTTTGAACTCTTGGAAAATAACCTATAGACTGTCACAGGTTTGATTAACTGTGATTAGTGAAGCTCGTGATTCGCTTTATACATCCAAACGAGCAAAGCAAACTTCTTCGATCGACAGTACACTAAGAACATTATGTTAATCAAAAATTGTAAAAATCTAGTTGAAACCACTTTCATGTAGGCCTACATTTCAAAACTGATTATCAGATGATTCACAACGGGCTATTGTTTAATTAAAGTATTTAGACTCAATATTCACCTCTAGCCTTGATCATTTGTGTTCCAAGTGTCCACTGATATATTTTTTTGGAATTTACAATGGTGGTTTCAGCCTTGCACATCCATTTTACCAACAAAAAAACCCCCATAATATAAACTACACATGAGGAAACAACTAATAAAACTGATAATTCCGGCACTCGGTGAATTGAACCTTTATTCAGCTTACGCTCTTTGACAATGTTATATACATTTTGTACATTATTTGTTAATGTATTACAGCCAGACATATCTCAGTGTTCGGGTTCGCCTGCTAGTCATAAGAACCGCTATTCATAAAAAACCGCTATTCATTTAACACGCGTTATGAATAAAGGTCCTTATGAATAGTTATAAATAAGTGGTCCTTATGAATAGCGATCCTTATGACTAGCGAGGTTACCCCTCAGTGTGAATCATAAAAGTACACACCTTTTTAAAACTGCCTGTTGTTTGGAGACGGAGCTGTATAAACATGGAATATTTGACACAGTCTATAGGAGAGTCACTCCACCAAAAATCGACACACAAAACAAAATTCTAATCTTTTTATTAGTTTTTTATTATTATCATTATAAATTATACATTAGTTTTAGGATCATTAATTCGATAGTTATAAAACTATTTGTTTTGCAACCTTGTTCTTAATAAACAAAATTCAGCTTTCAAGTAATTTCTTGAATGTTTTTTTTCTTAATTTGCATTGGAATTGTTGGTTAGTTAATCTTACAAAATTACATTTAAAATGTTTATAAACTCAACTCCGAAACCAAAGTATCTCATGTCTCAGATTTTCCCTATAAAACAGCAGGCATTTCAAATGACTCGCACGGTACCACACCATAATACGGGTGCAATGTGAGAGTATAAAAACAGCTTTGTCCCATTTCATGGATTTCCGAAATGAAAATAACTGTTAACTATGAAAAAATAAAAAGATTATATAAGGTGTATGAATTGTGATATGGAATTATGACACTGTATCGTGTTACTGAATTACTTTAATTTGTATATCACTCATGATAAACTGCCTTATATCAATAGCAAAGGATATATGAAATTTCGTAAATTGTTATATTTTGTGCATTCAGACTGTTAGTGTGTTTTAAATATGCAGTTCAGAACAACTTTTCCTTTTCATGAATACGACCAAGTAGAGTATGTACTGTATTTTCACGGGGTATGAAGGGGGTAATCCAGGGCTATCAACGAGTGGAGTGGGGCTAATTTCTCCCGACATAATGTTTCCCTGGGAACATACTACTAGTCTTGTTCTCATCGTGCCACAGACTTTAAGTTCACCAGGAATCTATGTCTTGGTGATCTCTAGCAATCTCCATTTAATGCTTTGCAATACTTAGCATGCTCTGACCAAGGTTATTTCTCCTCCTTAAACAAAGGAGAGGAATCATAAATGGCTGAGGATTTCTTTAATTTTAAAGACGCTCTAGGGTTTGTACACATCTATGTTGATCCATTATGAGTTAGATAAAAACATACCTGATCTAAACAATGTTTCTATGTATCTCTATTGGTACCAGTGGTGATAAAGACAAAGGCTTAATAATGTAAATAATGACTCCTGCAATTCTCGATTTATCTCCATTGGAAAAAAAAAACCCACAACACAATTGAAACAACACAGCAATCTTGTTTACTGAAAACACATGTACATCAATAAAACTGGAAAAATATGAATACATCTGTCAACTATATATTTTTACCAAGACACCTCGTGTCCTGGGCCACGTTTCATAACAAGTTACGATAACTGTTATAAGCTACTGAAATCATTGCTTTTGATTAGCTGTGGGCGAAACTGACATAGAAATGTGGCAGTTGTTATTGATAACATGTTTTATGAAAGGTGTCCTAATGTACATGTATGATGTGTGGTATATTGGGCTGAATGGGCAGCCCAGTTCAATATTTTGATTCCATTCTGAATGAAGATTTCAAAGTTGAGCAGATGGACATTGCCCCCCCCCCCCCCGTAGTCTATTATATATAATTAGCACTGAACCCCCAAAAAGGTATATCCAAAAGGCATGAACTTAGTCGAAATTTTGACTTCTCGAAGTACAACGTACAACGTTTTCACAATTTGAGGGTTGTAGGCCTACACAATTTTGAGTGTGCATTCCTTAATAACATTAAATGGATGAATTCAGAACATTTTCTTTTCTGTATCATGGTTGACTAGTAGATCTTCTCATGGCATCCTAGACGCTTCTGCCGTTTCGTTTGCGGGAACGTCGCCTTACCAATCCGATGACAATCATAATGGCAATGATGACGATGACGGTACCCGCGATACCGATGCTCAGCAAAACGGCTGGTCGGATGATCATTGAATCTAAAAAGAAATCAAGGGATATTAAACATATTTATTTATTATATCGGGTTCCCTTGCCAATAGTTTATTAGTTTTTAGGGGGGAAACACTTGATATTCAATTAACATTATTTATAGTTACTTTAAAAAAAAATCTTTGTAAATTTCCCCCTTTTTACTATGTACGCCTTTTGCATTTTACATACGTGTTTCCTTCCCCCATACAACAGCTATATATTACTATCCTTTCAGGTCTGGTTTCAGCTTTGGCGGGGGGAGGAGGGGGGCAGTCTTGTTCATACATATTTACTGATGTTTCCGAAGTTTTGAGGTTTGAATTTTTTTCTCGACAAAAACAGATTTAATTCTTCTGCGAAACATAGTTACTATCTGTTGTTTTACATTATCTCTCATTAAGCCTGAGACAGGGTTTCTTTCTGCAAGTAGCAGAGTAGGGTGAGAGGGAATTAAGAGACCGTGCACTGCGAATGTATGTTTATGGAGGGGGTGTCCACTTCCTAAAGAAATTTTGGACAGCTATTATTGGAACTTAGATTTCCAAGCATGTTTAAACATATAAACAAATAAATTTCCACGCTTTCAAAATAGCACTATGTATTCAAAATTTATCTTTTGCATAAGACAGTTTCTAGAGTATCAAATAATTTCAACTTTACTTCCTAATTTAAGCGAGTTAGCGTGGTGACCGAGCGATAAATATTCTTTTGTAGCGATGAAATTTTCAAGAGTACTTTTATACACCGATTTTCTGATTGAACTAAGAATAAGCTTATAGAATAGCCTTTATAGATAGAGCTTTTACGATCTTATCATAATGGAGTGAGAGAAATGACAGAGGTAGAAAATTCTTCCTTCGTAATGTAGTGTAGAAATATTACTTTCTAATGTACTTTTGAACACTAGAGCACGAGACAGCTTAAATGCGTCATTACAGTGATAAATCTTTCTTTCTTGTCTTGCGAGAAGGGATGGAAAATTTCATTGTTCAACTCCTCACAGAGGGAAGCACCTTCCCCCGCTTCGTGCTCCTATTGTAGACAGTAGTTTTACATTAACCTCCCCCTCCCCACATCTTTAGGGATTAGGAGGGGGGGGGGGGGGCTACTATTTCCCAATATTCTTCTTATCTCTCCTTTTGCTTCTAGTGCCTGTGGTAGGCAGGGTTTCTATTATGCTAAGAAACATAGAGAGTACTTTGATATTTAATAATGGATATTCAAAGGAGTATAGCGACAGAGTGAGAAAATTGTGATTTTTAAATTAAATCTTAAAGCGTAGAAAGTTATAATATTCATTGCTGTATTGCAAAACATTACGTGTAAATTTCACTGCTTTTTCTTGCTATGGGTGCCCATGTGGTGTGTCGTGATGAGGGGAGGGCGGGGGGGGGGGGGGGGGGGGGAGGGCATCAGCCTAATTTGCCCCGACGCTTTAATATGACGGTTCTTCTAGGCTTTCAAGGGGTCTGCTTCTCAACTTTTGTTCTCTCCTTTCTTCTAGCCTATTTTCAATATAATGACCGCAAGAAAAAAATAATTTGAATTCATTATTTTTCATTTTACCTTCTTCATCATTCTGTGTTGTTTTACTTGGTTTTTTGAGTTCGATGGCTGCGCTGGAGAGAGTGTGAGGTCGAGACATGTGATCGTAAGGGACATTACGTCGTCCTCTCCCGGAGGTACAGCCCTCAGCACGGCTTGCCATGGTCACGTTGGCCGCCCCCACTACGGCCTCGCAGTGAAAGTAGACCTGAACAAAGGAGAAACCATAGGGTAATTAAAAATTAGGAAAAGAAATATGATGCCATTTTATGTTATTGAATATGGAAAGCTGTATCAGTATGTTTCTACGATGTACTTTCTCAGTGGCCTACTTGTGCAGAGGAAATTACGAATAATGCATTCCTGAAGCTTTCAAGTTAGCCATTATCATCACAGTTCGATAGTTTTGTATATTCTCTCAAAGGATACCAAACCTATTTACTTTATCGAATATGCTGGTGGTGCTATTATTTCATCATTATAATAAGCTGCGAGTGAAAATTGTTTCTCTGTAGCATGTACAGCCTAACTACAGCTTGTAACCACGTTTGCTAGACTCCTAGGAGCAGTTCAATTAATTAGAAGCTGGGCAATTCCAAGCGATACGGAATGACATTTACAAAAAAAAAAATTGAAAGAAGAATATTACGAGCATCGCAGTGAATATTTTCAAATTGATAGTATAACACATAAACTAATACGATGTATTTTCACCACTATTGAGTTTCATGTCAACCATTCATCAAATTTATTACTTCATTACGGAATAACACAAAAAGCACATGACTTTTCAACCAGAAAAAAAAAACATTGCTCAAACTCTGTTAACTTTGAATATGCATCCGGTTTGCAAGAATGCTGTGACATGTGAAGTATGTTAGCTTTGATATGTCAGCATGTTCCTGGAACTCTGTTTGAAAATATTTGAAATATGATGAAAAATATAAAATGAAACAGCGTTAGGGAATGACCGCTGCGGAATGACTTCTGTAAGTCAATGGGAAATAGTGTATAAAATTCATATGATATCATAATAATGATACTAATAAGTTTTTCTAATGCGCACTTTCTGGTATAGTACCACTCAAGACGATACAAGCATATGATGTCAACAATACTCAATGGTTATCTTGTAAAAAAATTAAAACATAGTTTGAAACACAGATTGAGCAAACGATTTGATAATTTTTGATGAACTAAGATATCTGTGTTAAAAATAGCTCTATTAGTGTTTATTAATTTATTATAATTGATGCGAATTTCATTTAAAAATTCATGTTTGTTAATGATTAGATTTTCGAAAAATATTGAGTTTTCTAAATTGCTTCTAGGAAGCTTAAAAAGACATGCGGATTGATTTAGTCATTACATTCTATTTTATATTACATGTATTTCATTGACTTATGGAATTCTTATGTATTCGATTGTTTTTAAATATTCATGCATTTCATCATAATGATTAGTTCTATTTGATACTATAAACTAGTTCAATATTTATGTCTAAAATAAAGTACAATCAAAACTATACAGGAAAAAGGACATCTAATTAAGAAATGGATTAATAAAACACCACTTCCTATTTGTTTGTACACAAAACAAAAAATATCCGAATTATTAAATTTTCATATTGGAAAGTTAGCTCATCATCTCCACTTTAATTGATAATTGATATCTTAAGCTGAAGTAATGTATAAGTTCAGGGTTAAACATGTTTATAAAAACTTGATGTCATTAAGTGTTTTGGGCGTTATACGGCATGACTTTTTTGGAGTTTAATTTTCCGTGTTACTGATGTATAAGAAATTATGCAGAACAGAAACAAATGCCTCCTTTGTTACTACTTTATTCACACTTTGTGTGTATCAAGTGTATTTTGGCAAACAGATCATATTAACAGGCCTATGACTTTTACTCAATTCTTTTACAATTAATCATAATTGGTATTAATTATTAATTTCAACATTATGTTAATCATTTAGGCAAATGTTCAGTATCCATGAATGTGAAAATTTTGATATTTGGATATTTACAATTAATTTGACACCAAATTTGATATGATCAGACAAATTTGAAATTTTGGGGTTCATGTCCTGTTTTGCTTGAAATTGCCCAGCTTCATAAGGAGCTTTCATATAATACGAATAAACACCACTGATTCTGTAACTTTATTTGTTTTGAGTGTTCAACCCCTTTTTACTAACAATAGAGTTGAACGAAAATCATTTTTTTCTGCGCCAATACGGGAGGGGGGGGGGGGGGTCTGCTGAATCGCATGTCAAGAAATATGAAATCAGTGTAAGCTTCCCCCAATTAAGTTGACTGATTCTGAATTTTCAAGGCAGACTTAGGTGTAGGCGACTTTGTTCGAACCTGGATTGTCGGCAATTTTTTAAATAGGACGAACCGTTACCCCTTTCTTGGCTATAGCTGGACACTTCCTATCCGGGCCTCCTGTTTAGTAGTAAATTACCTGGGTGAAGTTACCGATGAAGTAGAAAGCTTTAACTGAAAATCCATCCTTCTTGAGACCAAGATGTCGAAAGAAAGCAACGGTGTTATCCATGGCACACCTATAAAGCAATGGTTTCTACAATTTTATCAATGACTAACTTAAGATTAAATCGCACGTTTTAAAGCATGTCTTCTTTCTCTCTGGACTATCCTTTTCAATAATCGAAAGAAGTGACTACTTGCTCATGCACTTGTCGCCAAAAAGGACAACACCAAACAAAATTTATTCTAGGAAGCGCAGTGGCACATTCTCACTACACTCTCCACCACGTAACCATGTGATGTATGTCCCCAGCCATCTACAATTTATCCTCAAGAAGATGACTGTGTACCATTCTACACTCAAGGACCTCTAGAGATCTTCCTTGTTCAGGTGCAGCCTGCTACTACACCAACAAGTAGCTTTCTACTAAAGGAAATTTGCTTTAAAACCTGCTTTGGGCTACGACCCAACTGAAATTAGCAAACATAATTATCACCGATTTTCCCCCCTCATAATGAAATATGCTTATTATTATGGAGTCAAAAGGGGCATGAGCTTTCGATCCTAGCAGAATCTTCGTCAGAGGTCTTTTTGCCTCTGACGAAGATTCTGCTAGGATCGAAAGCTCAGGCCCCTTTTGACTCCATTTTACTCCATTGGCTCGCTATTATTGGATAAGCAGTTTTCAGCAGCTTGAATTCGATGTTTATTATTACGATATTCTTGTCTTTGTGCTTTTAGTAAACACAATTTGAATATTAAGACAAATAAATTAAGATTTATTCTCTTGGATAAAATCGTTTAGCTGGACAGTTTCCCATTTTCAAGTACTTTAGGTTAATATAATTCTTGTGGCGTATCCAACATCGGGTAGAACTAACATGACGTATGTCCCCATCCATTATTTCAGGCCCAGAGAAAAACGGCTAATACCGATACACTGTTCACGTCACCGTGGGGGCTGCCCAGATGGGGTCTGCTCGCTAGTCATAAGGACTGCTATTCATAATGGAGAAGAGGCTCATTATTCTTAAGGACGGCTATTCATATTAGGAGAAGAGGGTCGCTATTCATAATACGGAAAGAGGGTCGCTATTCATAATATGAGAAGAGGGACCCTCTTCTCGTATATAGTGGTCCTTATGAGTAATGAACCTCAATGTGAAATAGGAATAGCGACCCTCATCTCACATTATGAATAGGGTCCTTATGAATAATGGTCCTCATGACTTTATGAACAGTGAGCCCCTTTCCATTTTATGAATAGGATAGTCCTCTACGATAGTCCCCTAGGATATTCCCATATGGTCACCACAGTATTAATGGAAAAAAATTTGTGGATACCCTTCTGTATACATAATTCAAATATTTACAATGTTTTTTATCACTTGAGTATGTTTACAATGAAGATTGAAACCTTACTTCTGTCTTAGGAGGAAGAAATAAACATCGTCTTCAGGGTTCGGTGTCGGAGTAGCCCAGCACGATGTCAGTACGACACCGAGCTCGGGTACCGATGTCAGGTTTACCGCAAACCACATATCGAGGTCGATCTCCACCTCTAATCCCCTTGCGAGTGATGACGACGAGAAGGTCCTATCACGGTATCGATCAAGACTCATTGAGAAGCTCCCGAAGCCTTCTTCCTCGAAGTTTATGACACCAATTTTGGGAACATATTCCGAAGCCTCCAACAGATGCTCCTTGGTGAGGTTGCAGTGGACGGGTACCACAAGAACAGAGTCTCTGGAGATCACGGCAGAAGAGGATTGCATGCTCTTGTTCGTCAAGATGTTCGAGAAGATGATTTCTGTGTCCGTTTCCTAAATAACATTAGACAAGTTTCTAAATAACTTGATGATTAGTCAAGTGTATTACACACATACCGTAATTGAAATAACCTGATTCAGTAATATTAATTATCTCAATTTAAATTGGTACTCCTAATACAATTTATATAATCCGCATTGATATATCGTTCCGTTATGGAAATGCGTTATGTAAGATCTAATTATTATTACTATTATTTTCCTCATCTCTCCATCTCTCTTCCCATTTCTCTCTTCATATGAACATGCCGTGATGATAACTTCATTTATTAGTAAAGAAATAATAAATTAATTAAATTTTAGCTTAATATTTGTCTGAAATTGTATGCAGAAGTTACTATTTTTTTTACCCTTATGGTCGTTCCACATTGATTATAAGATGTAACCAGGGAGATGGCATTAGTGCTGTAATACGTCCCTCTACAACTGACATCAGGTTGAAAGTAAATCTGGCTAGCATCACGACTAGTCACCCCCAGGACATGCCAGCCAATTAGCACTGTCATTGTGGTAGAGTTGCATACAACATCCATCGATATGTTGTGGTAGTGTGTTGTTTCTGTGGTCGTCAAGGCAGTCGTACTTTCAGTAGTTGCACTCTCTAATGAGTATGTATTGAAAGAAATGATAAAGAGATCAAATAAATAGATGGGTCTCATTATACAGATACTCAATTTTTCTCGCCAGGTCTCAAAAAGTCGCTCGGGGGGGGGGGGGGTTATGGGGTCCAGTTTCTCTCCATAATTCTCTAAGGAAAAGAAAAGAAAAGAAAAGGAAAGAAAAAAAAAGGTTATCAGTTCTAAAAGAGGGGGGTCACAACGTATACTTTTCTTTCAAGGAGGCGGGGGGGGGGGGGGGCACGCCCCCTAACTGTTCTCTTAATGGGGGTATGGAATCATCACTTCTTTGCGATTTTTTTTAGATTTTGGGAGTGGGGACGACTTTTTTTGTTTGCAAGTAGAGGCGTCCCCTTCTTCTTCGAGTTGTCAACCCTGCATTTCGTGGTATAGGTCCTATTACAAAGTTGCCTTCCGTATCTCGTAAACCCACAGTAAAATCTGACTATGTCATATCTACTATCTAATAGGGGATGTTTTTTACCAGTATGTTAAAGTTTATTTTCTATATATTTATTTCCTAGCTTTTTTGTCGAGGGAGCATAGCGGCGAAGCGAGATTTTCCATTTTGGAATAGTAGAATTTTAGACTGAAGGGAACTTCAGAGGCTAACTTGTGTGATATCCTCAACACATTATTTGCTAAACAATTATTCTTTTGGCATTAAAAAAATCGTTTAATCGTTTAAATCCCAAAGTCCCAGGAGTATTGTAATCAGGGGCGCTGATAGAACATTTTGAAAGGGGGCGGGGGGGGGGGGGGGGGTGTGACACCCAAATTGCCGACAATTTTTTAGGGTGTAAGTTATTATGGTAAATTGCCACTTGATCTAATGCCAATTGGTCTAAAAACCAAATGGTCCAATATCATTCAGTCTATTCGTCCATCTCCATTTCGTGTAATAGCCATTTGGTCTAATAATCAGTTTAATCACTTCGTCTATAGCCAATTCGTCTAAAACCTATTTGGTTTAATACCCATTTGGTCTAAACCCATTTAGTCTAAACATCACTTGGTCTAATAATCAGTTCGTCTAATGTTCACTTGGTCCAATCTATTTCGGCTAAAAAAATTGGTCTAATAACCAAATGGTCTAATCATCATTTTGTCTAATAGCCATTTTGTCTCAACCCAGTTGGTCTAACACCCACATCGTCTTATCATCACTTCGTCTAATTACCATTTTTTGCCATCGTTTGGTCCAATTCTCAGTTCGTCTAATAACAGTTTGGTATAATGTTCACTTAGTCTAATATCCATTGGTCTAATACTACAGACAAATTAGCCTGTCAGAGTTATATAGGTTTATTGCCACTTGGTCTAATAGCCAATTGTTCTAACATCATTGCTTCTAATATCAGTTGGTCTAATAACCAATTGGTCTAATCATCATTTCGTGCATTTACCATTTGGTCTAATTTTCACTTCGTCTAATTACCATTTGGTCTATAGTCAATTCGTCTAATGGCCATTTGGTCTAAAACCATTTGATCTAACAACCATTTGGTCCAACTGCCATTTCGTCTAATCAACAAATGGTCTAAACCCAGTTGGTCTAATACCCATGTGGTCAACACATCATTTGGTCCATTTTGTCAGTTAGTCTAAC
Organism: Heliocidaris erythrogramma; assembly: GCA_025617745.1. Classification (NCBI taxonomy): domain Eukaryota; kingdom Metazoa; phylum Echinodermata; class Echinoidea; order Camarodonta; family Echinometridae; genus Heliocidaris; species Heliocidaris erythrogramma. The sequence continues at coordinate 5,792,840 of CM046869.1, read as the reverse complement.
CTCAGTTGTTCTATAATCATTTAGTCAACACTCATTTAGTCTAATAATCATTTTGGTATAATTTTCATTTGGTCTAATTACCATTTGGTCTAATCATCGTTTCGTCTAATGACCAACTGGGCTAATTTCTTGTTTTCCCTCCACAATACTACTCTAGGTGGCTTTGACTAAACAGTCAGGCCTCGGTTCGGCGCACTGGCCGAAATTTTCGAACTTTTTTGGCAGTAATTGTATGGTTTTGTTTTTGTTTGTTTGTTTGTTTGTTTGTTTTTTTTTTGGGGGGGGGAAGAGGAGAAAAAGGTGAATTTTCAACTATTGTTTTAATGCATCCTGCCTTTGTTATATTGTTTTTTTATCCCTACATTTCTTTCGCTATCTTCCGTCTTTCCTTATAGTACTCTTTATGTTCATTATGGTAATTATACGAAATGACAATTAGACCAAATGGTAATTGGACGAAATAATGATTAGGCCACTTCGTTATTGGACCAACTAATATTAGACCGAATGATGTTAGATCAATTGGTAGACCAACTGGCTGTAGACCAAGTGGCAATAAACCCTTTATTTTTAATCAAAACAGCGTGCGTCGTATAGTGTAGGCCCACTACATGTGTGTTATATTTGATTATCACTATAGATTGAAACGACAACGTGCAGGTTTCAGGCATTTCTCTACCATTAAATATTTCATCATTAAAATCGCGTGAATAAAAAAAGTATTATTATTAACCATGTCAGACATCTGAGCAATGCAATTTTTACATTTTATTATTCCGGTTTTGCCAAGCTAACATAATTGCGGGCCGATAAATTGTTTATCGCGCGTTTTCGAAAGTCAATGGGATTTTGCGTGTTAAATAGCGGGCAATAAATTTTATTTAAAAATATTTTCGAGTTCGCTCTAGACGTCTGATTCTGTTAATAATAATGATATGGACTGGCTACTTTCGGGGGATACAACATTAATTGCCCTCACTGGAATCATATTAGTTGCTGTTCTATTTAAAGATCGATGGATTATCTGAATTTTTCTTGCCATTGAAGTTTATGATCAGCTCCTCGACCCCCATCTCTGTAAACTGATTATAAAAGGGAAACCACTAGTAAATCACTAGTTTCACACGCGCACGCGCACATACATCTCATAATAACTTATCTTACATGGGTACATTATGCAAGCAATGAGTTTTTACATTTGTGGGCTCTACAGGGGGGGGGGGGGGGGGGTGACGCCTTTTGCCAGAATATTAACTTTCCAGTGTTTGGCCAGTTTTTCCTTCTTTTTCTTTCCTTCTTTTCTGTCTGTTTTAGTTTTCCTTTCCTTTCGCTTTTCTTTTTTTTTGTTCCTTTTTTTTGCCTACAGAGGTGGCGCATTTGCCGAAAGCAATATTGGGTGGGGTGGGTGGGGGGTGACACCCCCTCCCGTCTAGCGATGCCGCTGATTGCAAGGATTGTCTTAATAGAACTGAATGCACTAACTTACCGCAGTATCTTCCTGTATAACCAGCATAGCAAGAGCAATAATACCAGTTCCTTAGATTTCTACAGTAACCACCATGTCCACAGGGATTAGACGCACATTCGTTGATATCTATAAATGAAAAAAAGAACACAATAATGTTAAACTCATTGATCATTAAATATTACAAGACTTCTTAAAATGAAAGACTAATCTTTACGAGATTCACCGTTTACTTCTTTTTGGAATATAATATACCATGCTCATCTAGCTGATTAGGCCACGATGTGTGGGATTTGAATTGCATACAAGTTAAGTGACATAATTCTGTTGATATTTTAAGCATGCGTACTACTTCGCTGCATTTTACATTATTTTTTAAAATCTTGATTCAAATCGTTTTGTGCTCCATCTGCTTTCATGCTTTATTTGATGATTTTCTTTGAGAAACTTTAGATTGTTCATTATTTTCACCAATATTACTGTTACATGTGATCGTTATTACAATTGAAACTAAAACACACATAAATAACATCTTTATCAATGGGCGTCACCGCTGTCTGAGAGGGGAAGAGCTATGTAAATCACTATATTAAAACCTATACCCGGGTGTCCCCAAAAAAGCGGAACGGTGGATTTTCAGTACTTCAGTACTTTGCCTTCAAAGTATATAATTTTTTTACATCATCGGGTAAAGCATCTTCTACCGAAGAGAATGATATCAGGATCATTGAATTTGGTTAAGTAATTTTGATTCTATGTCCGTTGGCTCTCAACTGTCCAACTATCTCGTCTAGTAACCTATCAGTCTGTTGGGCTGCAAATCATTTGAGGCTAATAATTATATCGTCTTTTGACCAATTAGTCTTATTTTCATTAAAGTTCTAATTCACCATTAAATCTATTGTCCGTTTGGTCCACATGAATATCTATTGAGTAGAATAATGAAGGCTGCTATTTAACATGTATAATTTGGCCTTTAAAATCAATTGATATACAGTACGTCCACTGCCTCCTCACACCATTATTGCTAAGGTAAAAAAGGCATCAAGAGATTAAGTAATTAAAGTGACTTGAATATTTGTGATGATAGACATTTATTAGAAGTGTGAACAGGTGGACAATTTCATTGGTTTCAATATGTGGGTATTATGTACTTCCTTAACGGTACATTATATGAACTAAATAGCAATCGACAGTGTCGTAGCGTGAATTCAGCGATTGAGGGGTTACTGGCTTCATGGGGGATGGGGGCACCGGTCTTACTCAGAAAATTCAAAGCAACTTTACGAGGTCATTAATAAGGGGCAGGGTACGGGAAGTCAGTGGTCTTTTCGTCTCTTCTTTTCTTTTCCTTTTCCCTTTTCCATTTCTTTTTCTTTTTTTCTTTTTCTTGCCATGCGATGGTGGGGGGGGGGGGGGGGGACGTGACCCCCGTGCCCCCTGAAGCTACGCCCCGGCAATCAACTCACCACTGCAGTCTCTTCCTGTAAATCCACGATAGCAATAGCAAGTGTAATTGTTCCTTCCTGGACCGTTATAACAGGAACCACCACCACCACAGGGGTTGGAAGCACATTCGTTGATATCTACAAATCCAGAAATGGAAAATATTATTTTAAATGCTCAAAAACCTTCGAGCCTCCTTATTTCTAACAGGTCAATCCTAGCATTTTGTCTTTTAATGGATCATACACTTCTGTTATCAATTAAAGGTAAGGTTGAGTTCTGGTAAAGATAATAAAGTAAAAATATAATTTGTGAGCTTTTTATTCTTTTTATTTTAGTTTGAAAAAATATTATAGTGAATTGTTACCTGATAAAGGATTGCCTTTTTGAAATAATATGACGAGAAAAATCTTACAAGTCGGGACCAAACTGTCATGCCACATGTGTGTAATCCTACCTACCAATTTGTGTGTGCAGTGATGATCAATGTCTGTGATTTTCAGCAAGATTTAGTAATTAAAAAAAAAAATCAGATAATTTAAAAAACCTCAACATACACAAGCATTCTTAGGACCTCCATAATCTACTTTTCTTAAGAATTTCTTTCACAATGTATTCCCATGACCAGAACTAAACTTTGCGATGATTACTGGAAATATAACTTAAGAGTATTCGAGACATTGATAGCACGCTTGCGTGTTCATATGGATAAGATATCAGACTGTGGATCACACGTTACATTAAATAAATCCCTCCACAGCATTAACATCTTTTGACAGGATATTAATTTACATTTTCCACTCCCGACGCAGGTATACTTGGTTGGAGTTAGACTCTGAGTTTTGTATGCTAAAAATGTGAACATTTCTATTTTGCCGATCCAAAGAATTAAAAAAAACCAAAAAACCCGTGACCGAGATTATTATCGAACATTTTTCCACACCCTCTATAAAACACTGATATCTTTTTCATCATGAAACATGTTAAACGCTATACAATTACATTTTTGATAATTGTCAGTACAAAAAGAATGAGAAGATTCTCGCAAGTTAGAGAGGTCAAAAAGTTCACAATTTGCCGGTGTTTGATGGATTATAGATTTAAGAGTTGATAACTTTCTAATCCTTTATCACATTTTCATCAAACTTTCATTATTTATTTTCTGCGGTTGTTAGCCTGTCGAACCTCGATTTCCGTGACGCATTCTTGTCATGCTTGTGTAGAACTTATAATTATAACGAAGTAAGCCTTACATTGCAATTCTCTTCTTACAGTAGAAGAACTACTCTTAAGTATGAGCGCTAGCAATAGGGCATACATGACTGGGAGTCTTCGTAGTGTCCCGGGCTGTCTGATTATATCTCTTGTATTTTATAGACACCTCGAACTATTTCATTACAACCAATGCAATGCAATTTGATAATCAACTTTTCTTACGGCTTTGTGACAAAAACACAGTTTGCTAATTACATCTCCAAAGTAAATAAGCCCCCAGATACAACTTATAAATATTGAAGCAAGTGTTGCACTTTTTTGAGTAGACACGTTTCATAAAATCTCGGAAAAAAGGTTCGAAAATTGTCATTAATGAGTGAAATCAAATCAGCCCCTCCCCTTTAAAAAACGCGACCCCTGTGTTGTAGTCAAGGCCCAAACCCTCAAGGCGAAAGCTAATTAAGGCCATGGCTCGAAACCTCATTCATTTCGCTTTGTAATTGTTCAAAATATGTTAAGTTTTTAATGCAAAAAGGAGGAGGCGTGTAGTATAATTTCTCTAACGTCGTTAATGTAGAATACTTCAAATAATCTGTTATTATAGAGCATGTAATTTATATACAGTGAAGAATGGGCTAAAACTATATAAATTGAGAACGAAGTTTGAAGCAAGTTCAACGAAAAATAAAAAGAAGAAAATCGTTTGGCTTTGTTATGAAACGTGTCTACACATCACTGGACAAAAATAGCATTAATCGAATTTTATTCTGTTAATTCCTGACGGATTACGTATTAAACGTTTGAACCGTAAAGAAAGAGTGATTAATCTGAACTTTATGAAAAATTAAAAAGTGCCTTGGCTCCAACAAATAATCTTCCACAGTTAACCTATTGTGTGGAGGTCAGTCCTATGCAGTGTTGTAGTGCCTTGATGCTCGGCCTTGGCCTTAACCGCCTTTTCAATCCCTTGGCCTTGGACTTGGATGCCTTGGCCTTCAGGGTTCCAAGCCTTGATAATCTCTAAAAAAATTCAAGGCATTTTCAAAGCATATGGAACTTTGCTATTTAAAAATATTATTTAAAAATAAATCTTTAAAAATATTTTGGTTATTTTGTGCAGTAACACTATATCATGTAGCTAATACAATATCCACAGAGGTAATCATATAATAGACCTGGGAAATGAATTTTTAGATTAATATGATAAAGTTATCGTAATAATGATGATACTAATAATGACAGTAATAATAATAATAATAAAGATGGTGATGATGATAATAATAATGACGATGACTGCATGATGATGATGATGATGATAACAGTAATACCGTATGAAATACAGGAGCAGATTTGAACAAAATAATAATGTACTGCCATTTCTTGTCTATCTGTGAACAGTTTGTAAGTTAGAACGAGTAGTAGAAGACAAAAAGTAGTAAAAGACAACAAAAGACAATAGGACAATATAAAGGGCAAATGAAAATATGGAAGGAAGGAAGAGAGGATAAGTAGAAAAAGGGGATAAGATTGAATTCAGTGATATAGAGAGTGAAAGATAGAGGGGAGGTATCATGATTGATTAATAAGGTGATATGTGCATCTCACCGATTCTTTTTTCCTGATTTATTATTTTTTCCATGTGTTCATGCGTTTGTTTTTTGCTTGTTTTTTGTTGCTGTTGTGTTTTCTTTGCATTTGTTATTTGCACCCCTTCTTTTTTTATTCATGGAGTTGACCGTTCCCTCTTTTCAGGGTCTATGCAACCGAGTCAGAAGCGAGTAACCGCACCTGGAATTACATTCAATTCTACTTTGTGGGTCCAGAGCACGACATCAAATGCCATTTACAGGCGTCACAAACTTGAGAATAGACTGCCTACAAAGTAGAATTGAATGTTATTCCAGGTGCGGTTACTAGCTTGCTTCCGACTTGGTTGCATTGACCTGAAAAGAGGGGACGGTCAACCCCATGAATAAAAAAGAAAAAAAAAGGGGGGGGGGGCAAAAACAAATGCAAGCAACAACAACATCGACAAAAAATAAGCAAGAAGAAAACGCACGAACAAATAAAAAAGGAATAAATCAGAAAATATAGCAAAATCGGTGAGATGCAATCCACATATCACCTTATTAATCAATCATGATACCTCCCCTTTATCTTTCACTCTCTATATCACTGAATTCAATCTTATCCCCTTTTTCTACTTATCCTCTCTTCCTTCCTTCCCTTTTTTCATTTGCCCTTTATATTGCCCTATTGTCTTTTGTTGCCTTCTACTACTCCCTCTAACGTGTGTGTGTGTGTGTGTGTGTGTGTGTGTGTGTAATTGGGTTTTTTTTACAGACGTGTATCAATCAGATATGATTATTGCGTCTGGGACCGACCTTTAACGTCACCATCCGAAAGACGTGACTCAGTCTCGAACCTGGGTCCGCTGAATCAGTTTATAACTTCCACTGGTAGCTGGATTACAGGCGCACACCACAACGCCCAGTTAACTAAGGGATTAACTTGCAAAATGTTCACAGACAAGAAATGCCAGTACATTAATCATTATTATTTTGTTCAAATCTGCTCCTGTATTTCATACGGTATTACTGTTATCATCATCATCATCATCATCATTATTATTATTATTATCATCATCATCTTTATTATTACTACTATCATTATCAGTATCATCACTATGTATCAATAATGCCATCATCACGCAAAGTGTGCGAACTTGGTGATGAGCACGCAAGCGTGCTCGTAGCACTTTTTTTTAGGCGGAAAGTTAGTTCGACGCCAGGACTGCTTTTCAATTATTTGGACGCAATACTGCACTGGTTGTAACAGAGGTGGGTGCAGGGAAGGGGGAGTTTCCCCCCTCCTGCGCGAAGCGCGCAAGCTCTGACTTTTTAGCAAATTTGAGAAAGATAACGGCTTGCAGCAATCCCTTTTTATAGGGGAAAAGTTATAGTTCGGCGCCTTGACTGCTTTTTAATTATTTGGACGCAATATTGCACTGTATTTAACAGGGGTGGGTGCAGGGAGGGGGAGTTATTCCCCCTTCCCACACGAAGCGCGAAAACTTTGACGTTTTAGAAAATTCGAGAGAAAGACAAAGGCTCGTAGCAAACAATTTTTTTTTAGGCGGAAAGTTATAGTTCGAGGCCTGGATTGCTTTTTAATTATTTGGATGCACTATTGCACCATATGTAACAGGGGTGGGTACTGGGAGGGGGAGTTATTTCCCCCTTCCCGCGCGAAGCGCGAAAACTTTAATGTTTTAAATTTTGATAGAAAGATAACAGCTCGTATAGCGCCTTTTTAGGCTTTTTTTCTCTCACTTCCCCCGCTTTTTCGCTCTCGCTTTTTTTAGGGCCTGAATAGGCGGGGGATGGGGGCATGGCCCCCTTGTACTCCCCTGGGTACGCCTATGGTTACATGACATATTGCAAATCTACGAACACTAACGTCTCGAACCCGACATTTCCCCAATAAGAGGGGGGGGGGGTATAATTCCGATTCAAGGTCCATCAGTGGTTGGTATATTATGAAGGTGAAGGGAGGGGGGGGGGGGGCGTACTGCGCTACGAAATGCATGACTGACAATCATGGGGACATGTACCCAGTAAGATCCAAAGCGGAGCATGATCATCATCCAGGACATAAACAACTTTCAAAAACAGTGTTTCCTCTTCAGTTCAAAATTCTCTGACAAGCAAAAAAATAAAAAAAAGGTCCTCAGCATTTTAGTGTCTCCTTTTCAGTCCAAAATTCTCTGAAAAGCCTTAGTTTCTTAGATCAGCCTTAGATATCTGTTCTTAAAAGCAAATTCTCTACTTAAAGTCCGAAATTCAGAATTATGCTAGATCCTAGTGAAAATGTTCTAGATTTGCCCAAATTATGCCAGGAATAATGCTAGATTCCAAGAGGGTCAAAATTATGCTAAAAAGCATAATTATGCTAGATGTGGCAACCTTGTTGAGAATATTCTAAAGCTTATTTGCCTAGTATTTGTAATGCAAATTTAAGGATTTTTACCAAATGCACGCGCATGTGCGTACGTGCGTGTATGCGAACGTTTGAGAAAATTACCTTGAAATGAGGATCCCGTCTATCGACCATTTTAACCTGGTTTACTGGACAAACAGTGAAGCTTGCTTGGCATCTGGGTTATGTGTTAATTACGCAAATATACATACCTGTGGATGTTTGGGTTGTACTTTCCCATGCCCACGTTGTGGATTGAGGGCCATCGGTGCTTGATGCTAATTAATTTTCATTTGTTGCGACAATTAACATTGTTTTAGTAACATAAAAGAAAACATCGTTTTCAGAATACGACCTCTGTGCTAAGTGGCTGTTTTGCTGAGATTTGTTAATTACGGCGCACCCCCCCCCCCCCCCCCGCGATACGGCTGGGTCTACAATTGGTGAATTTGTACGTACATACCTGTGGAAGGTTGGGTTGCATTTTCCCATCTCCACGTTGTAGATTGAGGGCCGTCGGTTGTTGTTGCTATAAAAATATGAAACCAGTAATCAATCTCCATGTGGTCATATTTTGTGTAACCATAGGATGGCAATAATAAAATAATGAAATTGAGATTAAACATAAATTTCAGGAAGTTTCCTAAGCCAAGTCACCTTTATTTTTGAAAGTTCTTACTTACAACATATTAAATACGTGACATTAAGCTTGTATGTCTTTTTCCCTACCAAATCATAATACAATATGAATTAGTTTTACTATCAGTCTCATCAGTCATGCATCGAAAGTGATGTTGAAGATCATTCAGAAGAGGATAACACCCAGGATAGAGGAGGTACTAAGTGAGAACCAAGCAGGTTTCAGAAGAGGAAGAAGCACTGTACAGCAGATAACAACCTTGAGAATTCTGAATGAGAAAGCAAGAGAGGTGGGGAAAAACATCTTTCACAACATCATTGATTTCCGAAAAGCTTTTGATAGAGTTTGGCATGAGGCACTTTGGAACACCATGGGGAAGTACAATATTGGAAAAGGAATAACTACACTGATCCAAAACCTGTATGATGGAGCAAGATCTAAGGTCCTGACTGATGAGCAATTCAGTGACTGGTTTCGGACTACTGCTGGGGTACGACAAGGGTGCTTACTGTACCCTACCTTGTTCAACCTGTTTCTAGAAAGAATTATGGAAGAAACACTTGAAGGACACTGCGGAGGCGTGAGATGTGCAGGGAGAAGGATAACTGATCTACGTTTTGCTGATGACATTGATATGCTTGAAGAAGATGAGGATAGCTTGCGGGAAGTAACAAAAAGACTAGAGGAAACAGCAAAGAGATATAGGATGGAAATTAGTACAGAGAAGAGCAAAGTGATGATAGCTGGTAAGAAAGAAGACATAGAGAACCAGGTGGTGAATGTGTTGGTAGATGGAGTACGTCTGGAGCAGGTCAGGAGTTTCACCTACCTTGGGTCAAGGATTGAGGACAATGGCAAGTCAGAAATGGAGATTTGAATAAGGATTGGGAGAGCTACTAGTGCTTTAGCGAAACTGGACAACATCTGGAGAGCGAAGAACATCCATATGAATAATAACCTGCTGCTAATGAGATCCGTGGTGATGGCAACCCTTCTTTATGCTTGTGAGTCATACTTACAGACTTTGGCAGACACAGGACTAGGACAGATTGTCAACTTCCCAACAAGAGGAAGTAACACACTCGACGTAATCATCACAAACCGTCCAACGCTGGTTCGGCAGTGTGAGCCCATGCCGGGTCTCAGTGATCATGATGTGATATTCATGGACATGACTGTTAGGGCTTACAGGACTAAACCTATCCGTAGAGAGGTGTTTCTCAGGAAGAAGGCCAACCTTGAAGGTATTCATGCAGATGCTGCAGCATGGGCAGACCAGTTTGTAGCTTCTCACGATAGAACATCACCTGTTGAGACTCTTTATGGCCAAATCCAACAAGACCTGGAGAAGATTCTGAGGGATCATGTGCCCACCAAGATGACATCAACGAGATCCAACCCATGCTGGTTTAACACCACTACCAAGCGCATGTGCCCCAAAAAGGCAAGAGCCTATAGGAAGGCAAAGAGGACAAAGAAGACCTCCTCTTGGAATCGCTACTACACCCTCAGGAAGGCCACACAAAAGGTCTGTAGACAAGCCTACAACAAATACATCTCTGACTTTATTGGCAATGATCCAGGCTGCAGTAAGCGTTTGGGAGCCCTCGTAAGGACCATGCGCTGTGATCACATGGGAGTGGCACCACTGAAGGAATGAAACATACTCCATTGCGATCCGAAGCAGAAAGCCAGTATCCTGAACAGGCAGTTCGCCTCGGTGTTCATTACTGATGACGACAACACTCTACCAGATCTGGGACCCAGTCCTTATCCAGCCATGCCAGACATATCAGTTAGCCAAGCAGGAGTAGTAAAGCTGCTGAAGAGACTGAAACCACACAAAGCTACAGGGCCAGATGGCATCTCTGCCAGATTCCTCAAGGAGACAGCTGATCAGATCTCACCTGCCATCACCTTACTCTTTCAGGCCTCTCTTCTCCAAGGCAACATTCCATCTACATGGAAGAAAGCCTATGTCGTTCCAATCCACAAGAAAGGGAGCAAGTCAACTCCGGCGAACTACCGACCAATCTCACTCACTGCAATCCTATCCAAGTTGTGCGAACATCTGGTGCATTGTGCTGTCATCCACCATCTTATCGAACACAGCCTCCTATCAGACTCCCAACATGGCTTCAGGAAGCGAAGATCCTGTGACACCCAACTTATCCTTGCCATCAATGACCTCACCAAAGGGCTAGATGACAAGGGGCAGATCGATTGCATCCTCCTGGACTTCGCAAAAGCATTTGACAAGGTCTCCCACAGGCGACTACTACTCAAAGCAGACCACTATGGTATACGAGGCACTACTCTCAGCTGGATTGAAAGTTTCCTCAGTGACCGCACCCAACAAGTCGTACTGGAGGGTCAGATTAGCCATGAGATAAAGGTAACATCTGGAGTGCCGCAAGGTAGTGCTCTTGGCCCGCTCCTCTTCTTGATGTACATCAACGATCTGCCAGACAGCGTTCGGCACTCAACAACCCGCCTCTTCGCTGATGACTGTATGCTATACAAGCAAATCCGGTCAGACCAAGATTGCGCAGATCTTCAGGAAGATCTTGACAGGCTACAGGAATGGGAGAGAAAGTGGCGGATGGAATTCCACCCCTCCAAGTGCCAAACCTTGCGAGTCACCAACAAGAGGAAGCAGACTCTTGGCCTGTATAACATCCACGGGCACACCCTAGAAGTAGTGAGTTCTGCTAAATACCTGGGTCTCCACATTGACCAGAAGCTCAACTTCAATTGTCATGTTGATTCCACAGTGAAGAAAGCCAACTCTGTTACTGGCTTTCTACGGCGGAACTTCAAACACTGTAGCCGTCGCATCAAGCAGGCCACCTACTTCACATACGTCCGACCAGTGTTGGAATATGCTGCAACAGCATGGGACCCACACACACAGCGGAACGTCAACAAGATTGAAATGGTCCAGCGAAGGTGCGCACGCTATGTAACGGGTGACTACAACCAAACATCAAGTGTGACAGCCATGCTTAACAACCTGAAGTGGCCATCTCTGCAGGACAGACGCCTTCAGAGCCGCCTTGCCATGCTGTTTCGTATTCGCTTCAATCTTGTTGACATTGCGTGGCAGTCCTACCTCAGCGAATTGTCATCAACAACTAGAGGACATGGGTCTCGTCTAAGGACATTCCAATGCAGCAGTCAGGCATATGCTTCTTCCTTTTTCCCAAGAACTTGCAAGGACTGGAACAACCTCCCACAGGACCCAGCCCGTTCTTCCTCTCTTGACGCCTTCCGGCTCCTTTTGAGCAGGAAGAAGTAATGTCTCCAAAAGGATGCTACGTTTTTTACACACGTGTATATATGCACCTGCACAAAAGGAATGAAATTGAAAAAAAAAAAAAATGTCTAGGATAATGTGTGTGAGGCTCCACATGCACACACAATCCACAGTGCGATTATCTTCATCATCTTGAAGCAGCACTCTACCTGGAAGAAGAAGAAGAAGAGAGTTGGACTATGACTAAGAAAGATGAACGAAGACTGAGAGCATTTGAGATGAAGACCTACAGGAGGATGCTGGGAATTTCGTGGAAGGAGAAGAAGACCAACGAATGGGTAAAAGCAGAAATCACTAGAATCTGTGAACGGGAACAACTAGAAGGATTTGTAGATATGGTTAGGAGGCGGAAGTTTAGGTTTTTTGGACACGTGGTGAGAGGAGGTGGAATGGCGAAGGCTGTAGTTGAAGGTGGTGTTGAAGGACGAAGAGGCAGAGGAAGACCGCAGGGAGACTGGGCAGGGAACCTGAAGGAGTGGAGTGGAGAGAGGATGGTGGAGCTTAGCAGAATGGCATTGGATCGAAGGAGGTGGAGAGTCGCTGTCATGGACTGGGTGCACCAACAGCCATAGTGGTAGGTACTGAACAATTTGAATTTTGTCCTTTCATTTTATATTTTGGCGTGGAACTTTGGAGGGGCAAGGGACTATAGCCCCCACCCCGTATACGCCATTAATATTATGCACCTGTTGGGTAATGATATGCATTGTGCTACATTTGTAAATGGTTAATGGGTTAAAGAAAGCAAGGTCTTTCACAAAATAATCAAGAAAGCTTTCTTCTTTCGTTAATGGGTATAATATTCATATAAAGTACAGATTATTCTCCCGAAAAATAACTTTTCATTGAAATTGATGAAATATTTGGTGAGATTTTTAAATGAAATTATAGTTGCATTTTTCCTGAAACACCGTATAATGTTCCCCTTAATTCAGGCATCTATACCACTCTTACTAGAACGACTAATACAATTGAATAACGCAGGTCAAAGAAAGTTATGGTTCTAAATAGAGGGCCTTCTATCCAATGAATATAGGAATGAAACAATAGGGAAAGAAAAGACAAGAAAATATATATTTTAATTTATCTTACGAGGGGGAGAGCTAGTCCACCACCACCACCACCATCGTCCTGTCCAGTCATTCAAGGTTCATCAGTGGTTGGTATATTGTGAAGGTAAAAAATGAGTTAAACTTAAATGAATTAATCGGTGAATCATCTTGTTTGGCTCAACTTGATATCTTTTTGAATTTGCAGAATGCAAGGCAGAAGCAGTTCTTCGGGAGGGGGGGGGGGGGGGCGGGGTGGTACTGCGCTACGAACTGCATGACTGACAACCATGGGGGCATATACCCGGTAAGATCCTAAGTGGAGCATGATCATCATATTGGAAATAAACAACTTTCAAAAACAAAAACTTTGGGGAATATTTAACACAAGCGTATAGCATAACGTAGAATGTAAGGGTTTTTATTCAAATAAAGAAAGATCATCTTGCTCGATCCCCCTCTGCCCCGTACTTTAGCATAGATATATCTACCATCGACTATACATGTATAAATTTTTACAAGTCCCGTTTGTATTATAAATGCACATTAAAGGATTTTTACCAAATGCACGCACATGTGCGTACGTGTGCGTAAGCGAACGTTCGAGAAATTTACCTAGAAATGAGGATCCCGTCTATCGACCATTTTAACCTGTTTACTGGACAAAATAGATAAGCTTGCTGGGCATCTGGGTTATGTGACTGCTTCACTGAAATGTGTTATGTGGATGTTTGGGTTGTTCCCATCCCCACGTTGTGGATTGAGGGTGCTTGATGCTAATTAATTAAATTTGTTGCGATAATTAAAATTGTTTTACGAACATAAAAGATAATATCGTTTTCAGACTACCACCTCTGGGCTATGTGGATGCTTTGCTGTGATGTGTTAATTACGTAGACCCCCCCCCCCCCCCCCCCCACCAGCGATACGGCTCGGTCTACAATTATTGGTGAATTTGTGTGTACATACCTTCGGAAGGTTGGGTAATACTTTCCCATCCCCACGTTGAAGATTGAGGGCCGTCGGTTGTTGTTGCTAAAAAAAATATGAAACCAGTCATCAATGTCTATGTGGTCATATTTTCAACCAGTGACGTCACCCACTCACTTTCTTTTGTATTTTATTACATGAAATACGAAATATTTTAATTTTTCCTTGTTATAATGTGAACCAAGGTTTGATTCCTCGCTGAACATGTGTAATTGCCATTGTTGTAACCTATACACAATTCAATGAGAGCTTCCTAATTGTGAAATCTGCAGAAATTAAAATATTCTATATTTCACATAATAAAATACAAAAGAAATAGTGAGTGCGTGACGTCACTGGTTCCCTCATTTGCATACTGAGCAGGATGTACATATAACTGTTTTGCGAAATTAAGCGAAACTATAAAATACCATAACTTTCTTATTTAACATCCTATTTTGATGAAATTGTCAGTGTTATGCTTGTTGGATTTTTCTCTATTTATTCAAATCAACATTTTGTTAGGGTGGACTTGGCCTTTAAAAGGCGACAACTTACTCCATTATCCCCTGTTACTTTATCATTACTCATATTTTAAATTCTTTTAAAACAAAGGCACTCGTTACTGGCTTCAAATCAAATTCACATTCAGTATTTAATTTAGTGAATTCATTGTGGTCTAAGATAACTAACCCTAATCCTTTGGGATACCACTTGTTATATTACTACTAGTGCATGTAATGAAATAGTCATTAGAGCTCTGCGCAATGCACTTATCATCTAGAATCCTGGTCCCATTCACTTCTATACTACATGCTAAGACCTGATTAGATTTAGGGATAATATGTTTGATACTCTTCCACATCTTTCTGCTATTTCCTTTATTATTATTTATTTGAAATCGTGATATTTTCTTTTTTCCTTCCTCAAAAGATGATGCACCTTGTTCTTTAGTTCTTTGTACTTTTTCCATGACGAGTTATCAGCCTGTTCAATGCAATATCATGGGCATGATCTCTTTTGTGCATTGCTTCAATAATCTCCTCATTAATCCAAGGGCATGCATTTTTGCGAATTCTTTTCTCGCAAGACGGTATATGTTTATTAACAATATCCATAAAAATATATAAACCGTGTTTCCCAAGCGATGACAATATCGTCTGTATTTAAGCATGATCGCCATGGTACATTTTGTAAGTCAGATAAAAAATCGTTGACAGTGAGGTTTTTGAATGAACGACACTTAGTAGACTTGCCCTCAGTTAATGTTCGGATATCATTATTGAAACCTCTCACAGTGTACACTAGAAAATGATCACTGCTGGTAGTTTTAAACACGCCAGTCTCTGAGTAGAACTCGGGATCTGAGGCAAAAATTAAATCAATAATTGAACATGGATTTTGTCTGATACGAGTAGGTAGTTCAACCAATTGCGTAAGACCATACAATTCAAGCAAGAATTTTAATTTGTCCGCATTGGTATCTCTTTTGTCATCTAAGACGTTACAGTTAAAGTCACGTAATATCTTACAACTAATATCATCCAACATCGCCCTTGCTTGGCATAAATCAAGCTTCTCAAAAATAATCTGATCTCGAATTTGGTGGTCTATAGATAATAAGATCATGAAATTCAGATTAAACATAAATTTCAGGAAGTTTCCTAAGCAATGTCACCTTTATTTTTTGAAAGTTCTTACTTACAACATAAATACGTGACCTTAAGTTTGTATGTTTTTTTCTGCCAAATTATAATAGAATATAAATTAGTTTTTACAACATGCAATAAGAAGTGGCCTGCTGATAATGCATAGCCATACCCATCACTTAAAAACAGAAATACGGGTTTCTAATTATGAACCCATATTTAATGGGCAACAACAAAAGTTATCAACTTCGAAGCTAATCTATTTGTAGCGTCTTCTACATTCTATGTGAATTTCATCAGGATTGTAAGACCTTGGTTTTTTGAAACGTTACAAAGAGAGTGAATTATGTTGCATCTGAACAAACTGAGAGGGTACTTGTCTCCAGAACATTCCTTAGCAAGCTTTCCAGTTAATTACGGTTCTTGTCATATAGGGATGAAGGATTTTTATGAACTAGGACTAGTTTTATTTACACAATAATGGAAAGTTAAGTATCCATACTGGCCATATCAAATAAAATCGAAGTTTAGAAAAGACCCCCCCCCCCCCACAAAACAGATTTCCTAAGAATTGATGTCATCAAATCAATGTTCTTTTCTGCTGCACAAATCGAAAGAAATGATATTTGTAGAGTTGCAAAAGTCCAAGATTAATTACTTTTTTTATTAAAACAATTCTTTGTCATTTCTAAGTGTACATTATTAAAATCATAATGGTTGATATATCATGGGATTATAAAAGTAAGTAAATTATCAAATTAAAGAAAAATTGTAAAATATACTGTACTTCCTTTCCCTTCTTGAACTTGAATAACCTTGTACAAATATTTATAACATTTTACAAATGAAATATCAATCTTATTTGTATCAGTTTAGATTTTATCAAGAAATTGTGAGGTGCAATAGACTGAATTAAAATGTTCGCCAAGAAAAGCCGAGGAAATAGTATGCAATTGCGTAATGAGCCAAAAAATTAAGGGCGCTGGGCATTAGCATACACTGTAAAATGTCCGAATACTTGCGAGAGAACAAAACTGACATGACTATTTTGTCATGAAAATGTAATTTTGTTATATATCTTTTAGGTACTGAGCAATTTGTATCTTTTTCCTCCCTGTCTCACTCTTTTTTCTTCGCGTGGAACTTTGGATTGGGGGGGGGGGGGTCGCACCCCCCCCCCCCCAGTACGCCAGTAATACTATGCACCTGTTGGGTAATGATATTTATTGTGCTACATTTGCAAGAGGTTAATGGGTTAAAGAAAGCAAGGTCTTTCACAAAATAATCAGGAAAGTCTTCTTCTATCGTTAATGGGTACATGAAGTACAGATTATCCTCCAAAGAAGTAAACTCAAAATTTGTATTGAAATTCATAAAATATTTGGTGAGATTTCAAATCCAATTAAAATTGCATTTTTCCTGAAACACTGTGTATTACGTTCCTGCTAATTCAGGGCATCTATACCACTCCTACTAGAACGACTGGCACAACAGAATAACGCAGGTCAAAGAAAGACGAAGTCATGGTACTAAATAGAGGACCTTCTATCAAATGAAGACAGGAATGAAACAATAGGGAAATGAAAGACAAGAAAATATATATCTTACGAGCGGGAGAGCTAGTCCACCACCACCACCACCGTCCTGTCCAGTCATTCAAGGTTCATCAGTAGTTGGTATAATGTGAAGGTAAAGAGTGAGTTAAACATATGAATTAATTGGTGAATCATCTTGTTTGGCTAAATGTGATATCTTTTAAAAATTTGAAGAATGCAAGGCAGAAGCAGTTCTTGGGGGGAGAGGGGGGAAGGACGGGGGGGGGGGGGGGGGTGTACTGCGCTACGAAATGCATGACTGACAATCATGGGGACATGTACCCAATAAGATCCTTAGCGGAGCATGATCATCATCTTGGAAAAAAAAAAATTCAAAAACACAAACTTTTGGGGATATTTAACACAAGGCGTATAGTATACCGTAGAATGCAAGGGTTTGTATTCCAAAAATGAAAGATCGTTTTGCTAGGTCGCTCTCTGCCCCGTTCTTTTAATAGCATCGATATATGCACGCACCTCTGGGCTATGTGGCTGCTTTGCTGAGATTTGTTTAATTACGCAGACCCCCACCCCCCCCCCCCCGGGATACGTGGTGAATTTGTATGTACATACCTGAGGAAGGTTGGGTTATACTTTCCCATCCCCATGTTGAAGATTGCGGGCCGTCAGTGGTTGTAGCTAAAAAAATACGAAACAAGTCATCAATCTCCATGTGGTCATATTTTGTGTAACCATACGATGGCAATAATGTCACCTTTATATTTTGAAAGTTCTTACTTACAACATAAATACGTGACCTTAAGTTTGTATGTTTTTTCTGCCAAATTATAATAGAATATAAATTAGTTTTTACAACATGCAATGAGAAGTGAACTGCTGATAATGCATAGCCATACCCATCACAAAGAACTAAACTCAGAATTTGCATTGAAATTCATGAAATATTTGGTGAGATTTTCAAATCAAACCAAAGTTGCATTTTCCCTGAAACACTCTGTATTATGATCCTGTTAACTCAAGGCATCTATACCACTCTTATAGAACGACTAATACAACTGAATAACGCAGGTCAAAGAAAGTTATGGTTCTAAACAGAGGGCCTTCTATACAATGAATATAGGAATGAAAAAAAAATAGGAAAGAAAAGACAAGAAAATATATATCTTACGAGCGGGAGAGCTAGTCCACCACCACCACCACCGTCCTGTCCAGTCATTCAAGGTTCATCAGTAGTTGGTATAATGTGAAGGTAAAGAGTGAGTTAAACTTATGAATTAATTGGTGAATCATCTTGTTTGGCTTAATTTGATATCTTTTAGAATTTTGAAGAATGCAAGGCAGAAGCAGTTCTTGTAGAGGGTTCTTGAGTTGCTCTTTCCCCCCAAAATCACTCATCCCTCAACCCCCAATCCCCTCGAGAAAGAAGGATCTCAAAATTACAAATCATATATTGTATTTTTGCTGCAGGACCCCATAGAATTGCAAGGTTTTTTGTATTATTTACAATACAAAAATAAAAATAAAACCTTTCTCGGTCGCTCCGCTCCATCGCACGATAATATCAATTTATGGATAAATATTGCATCAAGTGATTCCTAACGTTTGATCATAATACCAGTAGAGACTCGATTGATATGTGAATTGCAATTTTCAATCTAAGGCCTAGGTACTGCGCTACGAAATGCATGAGTGGCAATCATGGCTAATGTACCCAGTACGATCCAAAGCGGAGGAGGATGATCATCCTGGATTTTTAGTAAAAGAAAACAATAAGGTTTTTTTGATATTTAACACAAGTCGTATAGTATGCCATAAAATGTAAGGGTTTGTATTCCAAGAATGAAAGATCGTTTTGCTTGGTCGCTCTCTGCTCTGTACTTTAGCATAGATATATCTACCATCGTCTATACATGTATAAATGTTTACAAGTCTGGCTAGAATTTGTAATGCACATTTAATGACTTTTAGCAAATGCGTGCACATGTGCGTACGTATGCGTATGCGAACGTTCGAGAAAATAATCTAAAAATAAGAATCCCGTCTATTGACCAATTTAACCTGGTTACTGGACAGAATAGAGAAGGTTGCTGGACATCTGGGTTATGTGGCTGGTTCGCTGAAATGTGTTAATCACGCAGCCCGGCAAACCCCCCCCCCCCCCCCCTCCCGCGATACGGCTGGGTCTACAATTATTGGTGAATTTGTATGTACATACCTGCGGAAGGTTGGGTAATACTTTCCCATCCCCACGTTGTAGATTGAGGGCCGTCGGTGGTTGTTGCTAAAAAAATATGAAACAAGTCATCAATCTCCATGTGGTCATATTTTGTGTAACCATAGGATGGCAATAATATGACCATGAAATTTACACTGAACATAAACTTCAGGAACTTTCCCCGGGGGGGGGGGGGGGCACTCAGATATATGGGTGTACACATGCGTGTCCATGGGTTTTCAAAATACCCCCTAAACAGGTTTTATACTTGGATGAAAAAAGACCCCTAAACGAGGATATTAGCGCGGTTTTTCATCATCCAAGCCCCCTAAACAGGTTTGACTTAGTGCAAGCTAGCGCGCGCTATAACTTATAAGCAACAACACATTTCAGAGGGGGAACCATTTCAGTGCTAGTGCACTATGGCTGCGTCGGTAGAACTCTCCGCTCCCGATTCTCCTCTCCTTTTTGCATCCATCTGCATGCACTGCCGCGCGCCACTCCCTGAACTGAAATCGGGCTGTAAATCCCCGTGAAAATCCCTGAAAATATCAGAAAATGTCCCATTTACATATTTGTGCCAAAGTGAAAAATATACCCCCTAAACGCGTTCGGCCAGATTAGTCAAAAGCACCCTTTTTGTTGAAAATCAGCGTTTTTGGACCCCTTAACGCGTAACGCGCTTTACGCGTTCCACCTGAAAAAAATACCCCTTTTTACGCGTTTTCTTGGACGCGCATGTGTACACCCATATATCTGAGTGGCCCCCCCCCCGGAAACTTTCCTAAGCCAAGTCACCTTTATTTTTTGAAAGTTGCATTTCTCCTGAAACACTCTGTATAACGGTTCCTGTTAATTCAGGGCATCTATGCCACTCTTACTAGAACTAACAATACAATTGAATGACGCTGCAGGTCAAAGAAAGACGAAGTCATGGTACTAAATAGAGGGCCTTCTATCGAATGAATATAGGAATGAAACAAGGAAAGAAAAAAAAAAGGAAAATATATATCTTACGATTGGGAGAGCTAGTCCACCACCACCACCACCATCGTCCTGTCCAGTCATTCAAGGTTCATCAGTGGTTGGTATAATGTGAAAGTAAAAAATGAGTTAATCATAATTATGAATATTGGTGAATCATCTTGTTTGGCTTAATTTGATATCTTTTTGAATTTTACAGAATGCAATGCAATTGAAAGGAGAAGGGAGAAACTCGATGGGCTCAATTCGCCGAAAATTCGTTCAACCTCTCCTGCTCCCGCAAAGTATTTTGAAATATTGTTCGATTTCGGCTATCTATTCATTCATGCGGTTTACTTTCATGAGTGCAAGACAAAAATCTTTAGTATGCTTCTGTTCAACGCTATTCTCCAATATTATTTTCATTTTAAATCACAAATCAAAAACTGAATTTTCACTTTAGGACCATGTATATGCTAATTTTAGTATTAAAATAAATTAATGAAAAGATTCTCCCTCGGTAGCTCTTTTTCCAAACACAATATTGAGTGATATTGCATTTTGAATATCACTGGAGAGTTTATTCCAAAGATTTGCTCCAGCATATCTAAATGTTTGTTTAAATGATTCCAGCTTGGGATTTGTGTAAATTAACATTAAGAGAATCATCATTCCTTGTGCTAAAGTAATGACGATCATTTCATATTTATTACAAGTCGTAAAGGGGCAAGACTATTGACACATTTATACATAAGAGTAGCTATAAAATAATCCCATCTTCATGATAAAAATTCCTAATGAAATCATTGCCACTATTTCTTTTTTCATAATCAAATTTTTTTTGGTCACAATCTGGGCAGCTCGTTTCTGTGTTCTTAGCAGTTTTCTCTTATAAGCATCCAGTAAATTTCCCCATACTAAAATTACACAATATTGAATAATACAATGTATCTGATAAAGCAGAACTCATGAATTAACTAAGCTTGGCAATAAAATGAAAGTTACATAATGATAGTAGTTTATAAAGCGCAAAGTGCCCAAAATGACTATGAAAACTGACTGTTCAGTGAAGATCACTGAATGTAATTTTTTCTTGGTTTATTTGCTTATTCAATTACTTATTGGGTCTCATGTATATTTGTCTTGATTGAACATATTCATATAATTTACGCTTATTGTTTGTGTGAATGTTGTTGTCTCTGTTACAGCAGGTAATCATACGACTTGGCCCAAATGAGTTGTGACTATCTTTCAAACAATGGCTGCTGTGCACTCAACCGTAACAACAACAACAAATGTTACCAAACAACAAAGGAATATAATTATACTCTATCCATACATGCTTTAATCCCACATTTAAAAAAAAAATACTCAGTTTGAAAAGTGTAACATTTTTTCTGACTCACACATTATATTCTACTGCACTGCAAGAGCTCGTGATGTGCTTATAAAAAGTCTAGGATGCCTGTGATACAGACAGTTGAAATTGTTATCTACCCTGGGTTCACTAAATGGCCACAAACAGGCTATATACAAGGAAAACTTTACGGCTGTTCTAATAGCCATCATTAGGATTCTTTTCGATAAAGATGAGCCATAAACATTAAAGAGAAAGTTGAGTTCTGGTCATAGAATCACATTTTGATAGAATCTTTCTTAAAGCAACTGGGAAAGGTTGTTCATGTCTACATAAGAACTGGTGTATACTGTGCATGTTTGGAATAATCAAAATGATAAGAAATTGATACAATCTCGCTGAAAAGCGCATGAATGTTCGGCCCGAACACCTCAGATATTTCTTGTTATATTTCGAATATAAAGGCATTTGTAGAGCAATCCTTTTCAGGGGACATATCTACTATTCCAAACTGACATAAAAGGATTTGATTTTCTTTTCTTCAGATTCCACATTGACAACAAAACTTACATCATTATGTGCATGTAGGATATATTTAAGGTCCCTCTCTTCATTTAAGGTCTTTCACCATGCAACCTATCTTGAATTGAGAGTTTTTTAGTTGTGCCATTGAACTTTAACTATTTCTCTTTTGAATTTATTCTATTCTTTGCATGTTCTGATGCACACCCATTCATTAGTTCTCTTTGGGTTGGCTTCGTGAAGTGTTTCCCCTTCCTTATTCTGAAGCATTCCTTTCAGGTACCAGGATGGTTAGATTCTTTTGTTCTCTATTCAATATTCATGACTTGTTAGATGTCTCTATATTCTTATTGGTTCTTGTAAGATGCAAGATGTTTAATATTCATTTGATCTTTTCTGTTATCTTATGAATATGTATATTTTCATGTAAATCTTATCTTCTGGAATAAACCCTTGAGTTTCAAAGTCGGAAACCAAGTCAGTCTATACCAGGCAGTCAGAGAGTCAAGACCTGTTTACTTATTTCTCCCTTACATCTGAACCACGCTTAATAAGGACACACTACATACACATTACAAATACTGCAAAAACAGAGAATACACTGATATGACGTAGAAAGGTGACAAAATGATATGTGGAGGGATCTAATAAAAAGCTTAACCTGTGTGATGTAGACCCCCTAATCGAATAATGATACAATAATATAGGTTTAAAAAAATGATTTTCGTTTAATCAAGGTAATTGTTTGAGAGGGAGAAAACCACTAAACATTGATGACAGCAGCAATTTCGCATGTTCAACAATGGCTTAATAATTATGTACCGGTACGCCTATTCCCCGAAGACGTGTGTAAGACAAAACATTTGTAGACATAGGCCTACACGTATTTGCTTTTACTTTTCATCTTTTCACTAAGATGGGAAATTGTCAAGTATAATTACAAAAACAGTAAAACGGTATAACGTCATTGCAACAATTGCATAAGTCTTTTAAACTAAAAAATCATTTTGAAAAAAGGTTACATATGCTCCTCGATGTGTGTCTTTTCACTCGCCGGTAACAGTTTTGACTAACTATCCAGTCATCTACCTTGCCGCACACTTCTGACACAAGTTGTCTTCATTGTTTCCTGTCCTCTACTCTGCCTGCTATTTTCCACTCTTTAGAACCTCTCCTCTTTGCAACGTTGCTTTATAATGACGTCTTTGGAGCGCAACGGTGTCCCATATACCAACATTTCTTGAGCCAGTCTCAAGTTCTCCGTAGAGAAGTGCTTTAACTGGCTATATGGCCAATCCAACGCAATAGGTCCCTCGTGTGGGTTACTTCCATGTCATCAGGATTTGCACGTCGGAGTACTTCATCATTATTTTGTGATCAAATCATATCACTTGATCTTCCTTACAGACCTCAAATGCTGCTGTTGTGTGGTGCTGACACAAAGTCCACGTCTCGCTTGCGTAAGTAAGAAGTGGCCTAAAACACATTAAGCATTTTTACCAAACGAACGCATATGCACACGTTCGAGAAAATAATCAGGAAATCAAGGTTAGGTAAGCGACATATGGAATAGAACAGCTTGACTCCCCCCCCCCCTCCCCCCCGCGGACAAACAATTGGCAGATGTTTTGTACATACCGGTAGAAGTTTGGTTTGTAATTTCCCAATCCCACGGTGTAGATTGAGGGCCATCGGTAGTTGTTGCTGAAAAATGATATACAAACAGACGATTGGTACTACAAAACTTAAAGATAACATTTAACAAATTCATAGTGACGAAGCTTTTCGACCTGCACTCATCGGGTCACAACGCAGGAATGAGAGAATACAAGAAAATACAAAAGTCAAGGAAGGGTGTGTATAGCGACCCGGGTATGATCCGGGCACGCTAAAATAATCGAAGCGCTTGTACAAACTCCTTTTGTCGGCACAATAGCGGATCTCTCGACTGAATGAACAACGCTTCTAAGAAGCGAAGATGTTGAAAGCTGCGTGCTCGAGCAACAATAGTGAACTGAGCCGGGTTGGACAAATACCGGTTCTTGTCAAGTCTAAATTTTGCACCTTTTAACACTTTTTTAGCCTTTGCTCATTCCAGAGTAAAACATTCCCAAGTCTGTAGGTTCATTTAATAGAAGAGCGCCTGAGCTATTCCCAGGTATGAAATTTTGTTTCAAATATTTTGAAACATATATATATTTTTCCTGACTATTAACTTTTTTAGCTGTAGAATGACTAATAAAAGACGTATACGAAGTCATCGTAATAAATAGAGGATCTTTCTGTCAGATGAAGATAATTATGAAACAATATAACTTACGATTGGTATTATTCCACCACCACCACGCTCCTGCTCCAGGTAGTCAAAAATCATTAGGGGTTATAAATGTAAAGAGTGAGTTAAACATATTAATTAATTGGTGAATCATCTTCCTTACCTTAATTAGCTACATATCTTTTTTACTTTTACACTCAAACAGATAAGGGGGAGGCTTGAGGGGCTCAATCCCCGCAAAATAAATGAAATAAAATTGTTAAAATGCATGTTTAAAAAATTGTTTTAAAAATACACAAATAATATACTGTATTTTGGCTTCGGGACCCTTTAGAATACAATGTTTTAGTATTTAAAAAAAAAAGAAAAAAGAAAAAAGAAATAATCTCCCTTGGTCATTCTTCTCCCTCGCACAATAACATCAATTTCATTGATTAATATCAGTCTTGTGAACCGTAATTTTTGTTCATCAGACAAATAAAGACTTGATTTTAGATATCATGTGAAATGCAAATTTTCAGTTTACATGGTTTAGGGCCTATGTTAGGAAGAGAACCCCAGTTGTTAGGTTAGATTTGTAGGGTTAAAACTGTGATGTGCAAGGGAGACATCAATGATGCATTTTTAAAGTTTATGCAATGCAATTAGTCCAAATAGGCTTATAACTTGATGTTTCTTGATAAAACTATGATTATAAGTGTTATTTCAAGCCACATATTATGTGTATGTGTAACTGTATTGTTTAGGTATGTCGTCATGGTTACCAAACTCACATGCAAATCATCATATAATACTAGTATACTTTTCAATTTCAGGATTTGCAGAAAAAGAAATCTTATCATTTTGTTATTCTGGTAATATTTAATGCCAACTCATGATTGCCCTCAATTTAGTTAAGTTTTGGGTAATGACCATATTGGAAAATGTCTGCATAATGCAGTACACAAAATTATTCACTAAAAATATTTTCAAGACTAAAGAGAAAAAAATGGTTTTATATACCATTATACAGTGAGCAAGGAGAAATGGTTCTTCTCAGTAGGCGGCTAAGTGAAAATATTTATGCATACGTTGATAGGTCGTGTGGTTAGAAAAGAAAAAAAAAGGAAAAAGAGTAACAACACAAATTACATGTACAATACAAAGCAAGGTTTACTTTAGAAGCATATATTTGATTCACAACAATTTTGCAGTCAGTACAAGCATTTCCATGAATAATTCTGTGACAGATTTTATTACAAGTAATAACGCTAGCATTTGGTTTCCGACTTAGTCCTTTGACTAACTATAAGTTTCTGTTAATATACAGGTAATAACGTTGATGTGAATGCATATATCGGCATTGTTGTTCAAATTACTGGTGCCTTTTTTTTTAAGGAGTGAGGAGTTGTGATAGCGCCACCTCTTGTCGGATTTTGAATAAACCACATGAAATACTGTACAGTTGATACCAGGCAGCCAACTCACAGATGTGAGTGGCCCCAAAAGACTTAAAGATATCACAGCATGAATCAAAGAATGAAGAGCATATTGAAAATTGTTTATTTTCAACTCTAGGTGTAGCCGGGGGCGATATTTTTTGTCAGGACGCTATCAAATTGCATGTTTTATAATCAGTGGCGGCTTTAGGGGGGGGGGGGGGGTTCCGGTCCGCCCTCCTTGAAGAAAAGCATAAATTGTGGCCCCCTTTTAGAATTGATAACCTTCTTTTTGTTTGCTTGTCAGAAATTTTTTTGACATTTGTGTGCCCCCCCCCCCTTTACAAAATCCTGGATCCGCCTCTGATTATAATAATATATACGACTAATCAAAAGAGAGAAAAAATACTCGTTTCCAGAATTCATGAAGAGCATAAACGACAGGTCCATTACAATTATAGGTTCCTATTTTCCTAGCGATCCCCATATTTTGAGATAGTTCTGTTATCCTGTAGATTTTGGAATATAGACTTGTAATTGTAAATAAAATGTAACTGAAACTTGATTTTCAGATAGAAAAGTGCCAACATTTCTCTTATCTTGGAAGGGGCGACCGGCGACACCCCTCCCGGTCAGGCGCTCCGCACCCTATATACCTTCCTCAATAAAGTCCAGCTCACGTAATGTTTGCACCCACACGTACGTTCGCGACTGTATTTTTTTCTGCAGAGAACTATTTTCAATGTCGTTCAATAATCAACCGCTTACATTTATTGATATTAAGATTATTTATACGTTTTCTTCTTTTTTAAAATTGGTATTCTAATGAGATTTTTGCTCTTCATTATTTCTGGATATGAGGGGTCTTTTTTTTTCTCTCTCTCTCTATTGATTACTCTTACATAAGACATATTATTTTGATGACGTCGAAACCCTTTTATACGGAATCAATTAACGGGTCCGATGAGTCGCGGCAACAATGACACGAACATCACACGAACATCTAAACATGGAAATCCTCTGTAATTAACAGAAACATCCGTTGAAGAAAATTCTAAAAGGGTAATCCAGCATTGATAATAAGCAGAAAAATAAGAAAATCAGGAGGGTGAAAGTTTAAAAGAATTCGGACAAGTCGGACAAAGAATAAGAAAGTTATGGATGTTTGAAAACTTAGATCACTATGCAAATCTGAAATTGGTAGTTTGATGATTTGATTGCGACATATTGGAGATCAAATCTCCCGTTTGACGACACTGAAATATCATTAATGTGTGGTTTTCTCCGAAGCGCCTTGGGCAGTACTCAAAATATATAACCCTATTTTTATAGGTACTCATAAAAGAAAAAAATATCCTCCTGAAAAGCATATTTGGAAAAAATACATGTATATATATATATTTCAGTCATTTTGTGTGTTCGTCGACAGTTTGAGCAAAATAATGGAGGAGGTGTCCGCCAAGTGCTACATTACAGTTACATTACCGATTCGGCCAATCTGAACTTTCCCTATGTATGGTGATTAAAACTTTCCGAAGTTCGTAACTTTCTTATATTGCTAATCCGATTTTGTTCAAACTTTTACGAAGCTGCTTCTCTGATTTTTCCTCTTTCATTCAGAACTTGCTATCTAGGTTGGATTTCCCTTCAAACTTTCAGTTCCGTTTGGAAATGGTTGCATAAAATTAATGCCATGTCATATCTCATAACTGTTACATGTATTATTAATGTACATCAAACTTGAGAATGTTTTGTAAGAAAAAAGAATAATTTATTCATCTTTGTTTATTAATTCCCTTTAGATAATTTCAAAAAGCCTGTTTTAAGTAATATGTAGACACCTCAACACATGCATTACACACTTTTTACAAAATTGATATGCATTCAACATACAATTTGACAGAAAATGCTATCAAAAGCGGGATAAATTTCTAATTACACGACAAATGTTTTGTTATAACAAAATCTCCTCTATAATTAAGCAAAACCTTCTTTTGAAAATCAATAAATATTCAATATTGTGAGTAGTAATATAATAATAGTTCTTTCTTCTGTAGCGCATTTCAAGACCGTATACAATGTATGCGCAATATGCGCAAATTACTAAGCAATGTGACCTATGAATCTTGCTCTTGTAGTTATGCGAGGTCCCATGACTGTAGATTACCCAGAATTTCAAAATCTAAGAATATTTGTGTAACACAGGGAAATAAACGACGCCTCGAAGATGTAATGAGGGTTTTCCACTTTATTCCTCCCGTCGTATGGAGTACGAATAAAATATAAACAAGAACCCCAACTACTTCATGCCCATCAAGCAAGTGTAATTAAATCAGCCTTCATAGCCCTGATACTGATGACTGTAATCTCTTAAAAGGGAAGAACTTTCTTAAGAGATTCTGTCCGGTAATTAGCTGAGTGTGGTGCTTTCTTTGGTTTTCAACAGAAAGTACAAGTACACAGTCAAAATGCAAGAAAATTCTAGACTAATCCATTCCACTGAAGGGGGGGGGGGGAAGGAGAGGGCTATTTACAAAGGAGGGACAATTTAAGTAAAACTTGTTTTGCTCTGTCACACACTTCCCTGCTTAAAGGTTGTGTCCACACAAACTTAACTAAGGAGAAACAGCACAATAAAACTCAATACTCTTCATCTCCTCTACCTCGACTGACTTAACATTTGCATAATGAGTAAGTTAGATTGAGCGACTTGTGCTAGGATGTTTGGGTCTACCAAACCTGGAAAATTAGCTGCGACTTCTTGAACGACAGATCTGGGAAGGTTGTACGGATTTGGATGATGTCCAGCATTTACCCTTGACGATTTTCTTCGCCCATCAGATTGTGGGGTACTGTTCCATCTCATTTGAGTTGATTGATCATCAGGATTCACCATCGTGTCTTGAGCATCCGCAGTTAGCTGCGTAAGAATTTTGTCTGGTGGGTTTTCAATACCTTTTTCCACATTAGTGTCTGAACGGAGTGGATACCGAGGAGCACCAGGGAGAACGTCATCTTCACTGTCCTGGGGAATGACTTCTTGTGACTCTGAAACAGCTGTATCTTCTTGCATCATTCTTGCAGCAGTCTGAAGGAAGGAGGTAGGTCTCCCTAACCCTGATGCTACATCCGACCTCATGGCATAGATGCCATCCCATGACTCACTGTCACTATCCGACTCACCCGAGTCATTAGCATCTGGCTCCTCTACTCCAGTAGTAGCATGATCGGTGTTAATGGGCTCTATATCCTCAGCTAAGACTTTAGAATCCAGCAAGTCCTTCCTATGAAGAGTCTTCCATGATGACTGTCCACCAGCTAAAGGTTGAACAATGTATGTATGGCCCCCAGTGTCAAGGCGTTGAACTACTTTGTGGGGCTCGGGGTCCCATGCATCCTGTATTTTATTGCGCCCCCTTTACTCTTCTATTCCTGATGAAGACACGAGCTCCGACTGGTAGATCAACATCAATAGCTTTCTTGTCATTCATGGCTTTCCTTCGTAAAGCCTCACCTTCTGTCATCCTGGATGCCCTCTGGAAGGCGTCATGTAGTCGTGAATGATGTTCTGCAATCCATTCCTCGACCTGAGGATTGCCTGTTTCAGAGGATGTCACAAGCCCAAGGAGATGGTCTACAGGGAGGACTGGGTCCCTACCAAAGAACAAGTAGTGCGGCGAATATCCTGTAGACGAGTGTGGCGTGCAGTTATATGCATAAACCAATTCGGGAAGGTGATCTGGCCACTTCCGCTTCTTGTCCGGGGGAAGAGTACGTAGTCTGTCATGGAGGGTTCGATTAAATCGTTCACATTGACCGTTGCCCTCTGGGTGGTAGGGGGTTGTATGACTCTTAGCAATCCCGTAAACTTTGCACAGCTCCTGAATGACTTTGCTCTCAAAGTTGCGCCCTTGATCACTATGAATTCTTTGGGGGACTCCAAACCTAACAAACCAATCACGTACAAGGACTCTGGCCACAGTAGAGGCCTTCTGGTCGCGGGTGGGAATGGCTTGCGTGAACTTCGTGAAAACATCAGTCAAGACCAGGACATTTTCAAGTCCACTGCTGCTGGTTTCTAGGACGGTAAAATCAATGGCCAACACCTCGAGAGGTCTAGTGGCAATCAGGGAGCCCATGGTGAGGTGGAGCCGCTTCCCTGCTTTGGCCAAAGCACATCTCTCGCAATTCTGGCAGTAGTTGGCCACATTTTAGCCATGCCGGGCCAATAGCACCTCCTCCTTGTAAGGGCTGTAGTTCTTTCAGTGGCCTGGTGCCCTGCCTGGTCATGAACAGCTTGGAGAACTTGTGGTTGGAGGCACCGGGGAAGTATCAGCTGTTTAACCTGTCTGCCATTTTCATGGATTAGCCGATAAAGTACACCATCTTCTTCTCTGATTTGTCTCCAGCACCTGAGAAGTTTACGGACTGCTTTCACTTCCTTCATCAGTTGGCGTGTTGTAGGGGGGTGTTTACCTCTCCAGTAGTGGTAAAGTCTGCCAATGTCATCATCTGCCAATTGCAGACGTTTAAGGTCAACTTTGGATAGGGAGGGGAGAGGTGAGGTTGTCTTGGGCTGGACACTGGTTGACCTACTGCGAATCTCATTCATAAGCACATCAGTGATACCACGATGGATTCCGGCACGAACTTCAGGAGGTAAGGGAGTGGGGTTGTCACAATTGACATCCTGTTGAAGTAGGCCAGGGGTACAGGTGACCTCCTCCAATCGTGCTGCGGTCTGTTCAGCACCATGTTTGGTTTTTCTGCTGAGCGCATCTGCATTGCCATTCGTTTTTCCAGATCTGTACTTGATCTTGAACCTGAATTGAGCAAGTTCGGCAGCCCATCTTGCCTCAGTTGCTCCCAGCTTAGCAGACGTCATAAGGTAGCTGAGGGGGTTATTATCTGTGTAGACCTCAAACTCCGCCCCGATTAGTAGGTCCCTGAACTTCTCTGCGATTGCCCATTTTAGTGCAAGCAGCTCCAGTTTCATGCTAGAATAATTCTGCATGTTACGCTCATTGGGTTTGAGGCTTCTACTGGCATAGGCGATGACAACTTTCTTCTTTCCCTGTACTTGAGATAGAACCGCTCCTAGGCCTAAGAAACTTGCGTCCGTCTCCAGAATGAAGGGCAGCTGGAAGTCTGGGTACCCAAGCACAGGAGGTGAGGTAAGAGCTTGTTTAAGGGAAAGGAAGGCTTTATCACATTCATGGTCCCAGGCTGCCCTGATATTCTGTGAAGTATCATGCCTGATCTTCTTCTGATGACTTCTCTTTTTGTCCGCTGGGTGCTTTAAGATGTTGTGGAGAGGAGCAGCCACCTGTGCATAGCTTGGCACAAATCTCCTGTAATAACCAGAGAGTCCAAGAAATCCTCGAAGGTCTTTCCCCGTCTCCGGTTTTGGCCAGTCCTGGACAGCACAGATCTTCTCTGGGTTTGGAGTTGTACCTTCACTGGATACTACATGTCCTAGATAGTGCACCTTTCTTCGGAAGAGCTGGCACTTCTCTGGTTTTACCTTCAGGTTCAGGCTGGTTAAGCGTGAAAGAACCATCTCCAGTCTCTGCAAGGTCTCCTCAAATGTTGGACCAAATATCAAGATATCATCGAGGTACACTAGGAGGGACTGAAAGTTGAGGTCTCCAAAAGCTTTATCCATGACGCGCATAAATGTCGCTGGGGCATTACAAAGCCCGAATGGCATCCTTGTATACTCATACAAGCCTCCTGTTCCAGTCCTGAATGCTGTTTTCTCAATATCCTCCTGAGCTACTGGCAGCTGGTTGAAGCCATGTGCTAAATCCAAAGAACAGAAGTATTTAGCACCTTTCAGAGCTTGAAGAGCCTCTTCAATTCTTGGCAGAGGATAAGCGTCCTTGTGAGTCTTGGCGTTAAGCGCCCGATAATCAACGCAGATCCTGAGTTTACCATCTTTTTTTCTTACAAGGACGATAGGCGAGGCATACGGACTGGAAGACTCTCTAATGATACCTCTTTCCAAAGACTTGTTCAGGTAATCTCTGACTTCTTCCCAGTGATGAGGAGGGATCCTGCGATATGGTATCTTGACAGGGCGTTCATCCTCAGTCACTATTCTGTGACTGACCAAGTCGCAATATCCAATATCGTCTTCATCATTGCTGAAGGTAGTGTGGTACTTGGAGAGAGTTGAGTGGAGTTGTTCCTGTTGAACCTCATCTAGCTCACCAATGTCAAGCTTGGATATAAGATCAGCAATATCATTCCTCTCTATCCCGTTCTCCACGATAGCTGCAGGCTTAAGTACACCAATTGGAGTTCTTGGTGGAATGTACACATCTTTGTCACTGAAGTTAGCTACCTGCATGGGCACTCTACCCTTGTCACTCACTGTTACCAGGGCAGCTCCCAACGTGACCCCCTTTGGTAGTTCTGCGACATGGGAAATGTGACGCTCCAGAAGTACACTTTGAAGCTGTCCTTCAGCAGCAGGCTTACAAGTTCCCTCAATGACTGTTATTGTGCGAGCAGGAACTAGAATTGCAAGATTTCCTGCAACTCTGACCGTCCTGAAGTTGGATACGGGACTATAAACTTGGAGCGCAGAAAGCAAGCCGGCCTGCATGTCCTCTCTATCTGATAGTTCTTGGACTTTCTGTATGTACTTGTCACCATGAAGAACTTCAAGTTGTGCGCGAATATCCCGAAAGATGTTAGAACCAAGCACTACAGGAATTCTAAGCTTCCTAGACTCTACAGACGTATTGACTGGATCTTTTACAACTAAAAATCCCAAGTTCAAGAAATCATGGTTCCAAACATTCATTTGGAGCTCAATGTAGCCAACGTATGGGATGTCTGCCCCTTGTGATGCAGAGATGTGGATGAATGATGAGACGTCCACTAGCTCACAATCTTGAACTAGATTTTCCTTGTAGAAACTCTCTGTAACTGTAGAGACTTCTGCTCCTGTGTCTATCAAACATCGAACCTCTGTACCACTCAGCTTAACGTTTGCCTCCGGACACTCTCCCACAGCTCGCTTGATGATTGAGCCTCCCTCCAAAAGCATCTCGCCCACCACCCGGCTCTCGGTGGAAGGCCGGTCTAGTTTAACAACTGGCTCGAATTCTGTGTAGGGTGTGGGGTATCATGTATGGGTTGAACCTGTGTGCAATCTCTCTTCAGATGTCCTGGCTGGTCGCAGTTCCAGCATTTTCGTGGATTATCCCTTGAGAAGGACCGCTTTGATGCTGATTGCCCAGGCTTGGACAAGAGAGCCAACAGAGATTGTATTTGCTTCTGCTGAGCTGCTATTTGATCTGCCTGCTGGCGTATGGTATCTTGCATTCCACTCCCAGCATTCACACCTTGCATAGTGACATCTCGTCTTGACTTAGTCTTTTCTCTGTGACCCATCAGCTTTATGACTTGGTCTCTTGCATCAAAGAAGGACAAGTCCGGTTGATCGCTTGCCAGTCGCCTCAACTCCATTCTCATCCCTTCATCTCGAACAGCTTCAGCTAGGCGACTCTTCAACTGCGCCTCCCTAGTAGGCCTAAAGGAGGAATCTAGCTCAATGATTCTGTCAAAGAGACGTACCAGCTCTAGCGAACATGTAGTTAAATCCTCGCTTTCTCCTTGCTTATACCCAAAGAAACTCTGTTGGAGTTGAGGGAGGGTGCTTCCATCTCCGAACACCTTTGCTAGGATCTTGAGAATCTCCTTGGCACTCTGCTGCACAATCTGTCCTCGTCCGAGGATCTCCCTTCTTGCTTGGCCAGCAAGATGCTCCATGAGGAATGCAGCTTGTTCTCCCTCACCCAGTCTACGCGAAGCCATGGCTGCCTCAGCATCCTCGATCCACTCTTCCGCAGTTAGGTCTGTTGACTTCTCTGGCTTACCCCTAAACCTATCCAACTTCCTACCCTGCGCAAGATACATTACTTGAGAGGACACACCTTGACTGGTTGCTGGTTTCTCTTCAGAGGCCTCAGTTAGGCTTCTTACGGAAAGTTTTGTCACCGTTTTCACCGCGGCCAAAGTTAAAAAGGCCGATTAGCGGGATTATCTCCCGGATCCTGTCATATCCATCGGCGACTCTAAGAAGTCGCCGTTCAGCGGGATTAGCGCGAGCTTTTGTTTAGAGACCCACCCTGCGATTCCTTCGATTTCGCCGACTTCCTGTTCTTTATTTTTGTTCTGCCTTGAAGGAAGTTGTATATTTAGTGTTTTGAAAGAGCGCCACTTACGGTTTAAATGGTGACTCATTCTGCTTCATTTTGCTTATTTTCTTTGGAAAAAGTACGAATGTATTGAAGTCTCCGTCAAAGTACCGTACGTATCATTTGTCACAGTTTTCTGAGAAAAAAATACCTAGGTTTGTGCCATGACAAAGTCGGCCCCTAACATTTAATTTTCCCACATCGAGCCCACCACAAAAATATATAGTAATGATAAACGACATAAAAATTAATACACGAATAAATAAAGGATGGACAACTATTCAAAATATTGCTCTATGTTCCAAACCAAAAAAACCCTCAACTAATAACAATAAAAATCCAATCCCAAAAATACATTGTGTAGTTTCCAAGCAATGCAATTATAAATTCACTTTCACATGTTAATAGCTGTTGTATGTAGCCGTCATGGCTGCGAATAAAAAAAAATGAAATTGAAATATCACAACGAAAAACTTAATGTTCTCGAGTTAAGACCGGATTTCTGAATATAAATACAACTTTACTTTTGCATGGGTCGCGGAACCAGAACTGGGGACGGGGCCTGGGGGCTGCAGCCCACCCCCTCCCCCCTCCACCCTTTTTTTAGTAAACACATTTCATAAAATGTATGAATTAGCTTAATATATTATCATTAATGAGTGAAATCAAATCAGCCCCACACACACACACACTTTCAAAAACGCCCCTTGAAAGAGTAGCCTTTCTTTCTTTCTTGGCTTTGCCCTGTATTTTTAACGTTTTCGTTATATATGTCAACAACATCTATTGGGTAATTCGGAATATACTTAGTGCTTTGGGTAATGTTGTTACAAACCAGCATGATTGGGCAGTTATATAATGAGCGCTTTATTGAAATTAAAACATTATCGATGTGTTTATTTTTTGAAATATCGATCTCGATCAGCCGTCTGGTCTTAAAAATGAACTCCAAAATATGGGGAAATGGGGAGAAAAGTGATTCGATAAGTCCGTTTGTTGTATTAAGAGGGATCGAGTAAAAGAGCGAGAGAGCGAGGTAATTTATTAAAGTTATTAAGAATTCCGGAACGATTACAAACTTTCGTGATTGCGCCTGTCCCCGGATAAGGTTGTTGACTTTGATATGTACGTCGTTAACCTTCATAAGGATCTTTTTCATCACCATGTTTGGTGAGATGCCCTGTCCCATAGGAAACTGTAAGTAACATTAAAAATACATGTAGATTAATGTAGAAGATGGATGGCATAAAGAGAGGGAGAGGGTGGAGTGAGGTGGCAGAGAGACAAGGGGGACTGGGTGGCAGGGAAAGAAAGAGAGAGACTGTCAGGATGAAGGAGAAATTGACCCTGTCTCGGAGAAGTGGAAGTCGTGAATTCGTGAATGCTTTATAGGTCGATTCATATTTCACCCCCCCCCCCCATTAAACATCATTAGTTTAAATAATTATTAGTTTCAAGTTAATGCATCATAATTCTTATTTATGTTATCCAAATATATTGGGAGTGATAATACAGGCCATCCTCCCACCTCAAATATTTTGGGGGATATTATACGTCCATCCCCCCGGGATCGACACCCATGGTACAAGGGTGGGCGCGAAAACTTTTACTTTTTTAGCAAATTTTGAGAGCCAGGATAATGGCTTGTAGTGCTTTTTTAGGCATTTTTTCTCTCACTTCCCCCGCTTTTTCGCTCTCGCTTTTTTGTTGTTGTAGTGGCTGAATAGGGAGGGGGCATGGCCCCCGGTGCCCCCTGTCTACACCAGTGATGATAGGGTTTCCCCGAAGGTATCAGACTGTAGTGTTTTTATATAAAGTGTGTACAATAATTGTGTGTGGTTGTGGTGGTGGGGACTGCATCCACCCCAGTTCCTGTTCTGTGGCCCATGCGAACCATTTGTATCTGCAAGACATTGGAGAACTAGAAAGGCCGTCAAAGGCGGCGCTACAGAGTAGTTGCATTCTTTCCCTAAACGATTCTTTCCTGTCACTATATTTTATGTTTTATATTTTTCTTCTTTTTTATCGCAATAAAGACTTCTAGATTTGGCATAATCTAGTATTTAATACATGCATGTAAAATATTATGGTTACTTATTGTTATTATTATGTAATTTGGCACGATACTGGGTGTGAATATATTTGTTTGTGTATTTTACCTCGATTATTGTGAAAAATGTTATTTTGAAAAAGGAAGTAATAAAATATTCTTAAAAACAAAAAAAGAACTCTCCGAACTGAAGTTTCTATAACCGATCATCACAAAAAAAAAATCTAATCCATTCTTTTCTTAATCGATTCTTTCCTGTCACTATCCGAAATGAAGTTGGGGTCAAAACTTCAAGGTCACACAGAATTTGCAGGGGTCAACCAATCATCACCAAAATCTAATCGATTCTTTCCTGTCACTATCCGAATATTCCTTGAAAATTTGGTGCGAACCCATTCTGTTGTACACAAACAAACATACGGAGCCCTTTACATAACTCTCATCGGCGTGGGTAATCACTAATAAAAGATGGTCATTTCCATTCACATGCGCTGTTGTAAAGAAACTCCATATGCACATGCAGACCTCGATCCCTATACCGATATGCATCTTTTGAATCCAGACAAGGAGATAAACCTTTATCTTTTTACAGCAGAAACTGGGGAACTTCCCTCTCTTTATACCCCAGTGAAATCTTATTTACACAATATACTAACTGAATGTTTGTTTGCAAAGTTTCAAATTGCAGAACCTAAAATTGTATCAATTTGTTGCAAAATAACATTCAGATTTATTTTTATCAAAGGCATTCACTATGTTGAAAATTTGTTATATGATATAAATGAAAAGTCTATTTTTCGGGGTATATGGGGTATTGATATCTGAAAAGTGTTATTTTCGTTTCTGGTACTTAAAGGGATAATTTAAATTCTCACTGACTCAGCCCCCTCATTTTCTGTTTTTATTCATTGAATGTGGAGTGGAATAAGAAAATTGTTGTTGGACAGAAGATTTTCTTCCCCTGAAATTGAACGCCGCAGTTACATCTATAGAAAATGTGAATGCCTTATTTCACCTTTGACTTGTAAATCTCTATTGTATAAGAAGATCAAGGGAAGCGAGCATTCGTGTGTTATATTATTGTTTCAATAGAGCCGGACACGCGTCCGTGATTTGACTCTTCGTCACAAACAATGCGGCATATGCAAATTTGACCTGGCTTTTGGATCCTTCCGTGGTTTATATAAAGCAGGATATTTTTTGACAAGCTTTTCACCATGGATAGCATCGTTTCTTCAAATCAACAATCAAGCGAGAACGAGGATTTCAACATGGAGTCAAGCTGCAGCGACGACTGGCACTTGGAGCTGAGCGAATCCATGGACTCCGATGGGATGACGTCATGTCATTCGTTCTCATTGTAGTACATGCACAAGTCTATACCAATCCAAAATTATAACATGAAAAGAATTATAATATGAACTGAATTATTAATTATTTATGATAAAGAGTGTTGGTACATTTATTCAAATCTTAATTCAAGTCTATACAAAGAAAGTAACATGAGGGGGGGGGGGGGGAGGGGGTGGTTGTCACATGTCCGAAAAGTCTTCGACAAGCAACAGCAAAAAGAAAGAAAGAAAGAAATTGCTGGTGCCCTTTTGTAGCGAGCTCCAGCCATGGGGCGATTTTGTGTGTTGAGTATCCCCCTTGACCGGACCGTATTTTGGCTAGTTCGACAGTCCATCGTTATGTGTTCTTTATAAAGGCCGATTGATTGAAAAATAAAGTAAAAGAGAAAATGTAAATATGAACCCTTTACACTGCTTTCTATAAACTAGATGTATATTCTACGTACATTGAGGAGATATTACGAGATTCTTTGAGAAAACAAATCCGAGAGAGCTGCCAAGCTTCATTTATTTTTTCATCCGAGGCCTTAAAAACACTGTTTCTATAAAATATGCATTTTATTAATGATTTGGGTGCGTAGTAATCCAGGACCACACATTTTCGTCATTGTCTTTCATTTCCATTTCCCCCCCCCCCCCCCCCCCCCCCCCCCCCCTGAAAGTGCTGCCCTTGGCATGTGCCCCCTCTATCCGCTCCGTTTAATACACCACTGGACCGTGCGAGACAGAAGAAAGGTTGATGTAGCAAAA
The DNA here is from genome assembly GCA_025617745.1 of Heliocidaris erythrogramma. Classification (NCBI taxonomy): domain Eukaryota; kingdom Metazoa; phylum Echinodermata; class Echinoidea; order Camarodonta; family Echinometridae; genus Heliocidaris; species Heliocidaris erythrogramma. The sequence continues at coordinate 5,754,445 of CM046869.1, read as the reverse complement.
TCGGATTATATGGATCTCGCTTTGAATTCTGAATTGTAACTTTCTATATCTCACTTATTCACACGATTCATCGTCAAGATCTCTTCATTGCGAAGCTGGTTTAAGCCATCGCTTTTTAATCTATGGAAAGTAAAGAGGAAATACAAAAGAGTTGGCTTTCAAAACAGAAGTAAGAAGAACTGGGAAGATGACTTACGAACAACGAAACTATTGATACACGATAATAATAAGGGGTAAATTATGTAATCCTTTGAAAAGCCGAAAAGAAAATAAGCCTTTTAACCAGAAAGAACAGTACATGTATCTGTGTAGAGATTATGAAACAAGGACAAAGAGAGAGAGAGAAAATCAATAATCGTCTCTTGCTGGAGGTGACTTATAATCTTTGTTCTTTGAAAGGGGCGAATTCTCTACCTCTTTAAAACATGGCGAAGAAGAAAAGAAATTAGCTATTAGACACCAGTAGATTATACACATTTTTTTTGGAGTAAACTATAAAGCGGAGAGACTCGATGACTTTCAAGCTAAGACGCGCGTTATCTTCATCATGTTCATACTACCTGTTAGCCAGGGGCGGATACAGGATTTCCAGAAAGGGGGTACACACTGAGGAACCCTCCGTTTGACGAAGCCAAACGGCCATCTGGGGGGTCTGGGGCATACTTTGTCAACACAATACGCCCCTTGCGCCCCCCCCCCTCTGCTTATTCTCTTATTCGTTAAAGCCGAACAGACAAATAGTTAGCTTTCAAAATAGAATTAAGAAGAACAGTCGAAATTTGGATACAGGTGAAAGATTTAGAAGGAGAGAGAGAGAATTGTCTGGGTGTCAATTTTTACGAAAAGCAGTTGTCATTATTATTTATATTTTAAGCTCTAGTTAACTAGAGCGGCGCTAAGAAGCAGTTTATCTCTATCCCGCTTTTGAACATGACGATAAAAAGCGGCCAATTCTATAACTCTTTTTAACAGCCGAAATTAAAGAAAATTATTTTTTAAAACTAGAATGAAAAGGCCCTCGGTTGCGATAATGAAACAAGTATCTGATTTGTTTTAAGCTTGAGTTAACTATTGGGCGGGGAGAAACGATGAGTTTTAGCTAAGATGCAGTTTGTCTTCGTCATGTTCATACCGCCAGTCAACATGACGATAATTAGCAGCCAAATCTCTTATTCGTTAAAAAAGCCGAACACACAAGACAGAGTTACCTTTCAAAATAGAATTAAGATGAACAGTCGAAATTATGATACAGGTGAAAGATTTAGAAGGAGAGAGATTGTTCGGGCGTTAATTTAAAAATTAACAGGTGAAAGATTTAGAAAGAGAGAGAGAATTGTCTGGGTGTCATTTTTTACAAAAAGCAGTTGTCATTATTATTCATTTTTTTTAAAGCACTAGTTAACTAGAGCGGCGCTTAGAAGCAGTTTATCTCCATCCCGCTTTTGAACATGACGATAAAAAGCGGCCAATTCTATAACTCTTTTTAACAGTCGAAAATAAAAGAAAATTATTTTTTTAAACTAGAATGAAAATGCCCTCGGTTGCGATAATGAAACAAGTATCTGATTTGTTTTAAGATTGAGTTAACTATTGGGCGGGGAGAATCGATAACTTTTAAGCTAAGATGCAGTTTGTCTTCGTCATGTTCATACCGCCAGTCAACATGATGATAATTAGCGGCCAAATCTCTTATTCGTTTAAAAAGCCGAACAGACAAGAAAGAGTTACCTTTCAAAATAGAATTAAGATGAACAGTCGAAATTATGATACAGGTGAAAGATTTAGAAGGAGAGAGATTGTCTGGTGTCAATTTTTACAAAAAGCAGTTGTCATTATTATTCATTTTTTTAAGCTCTAGTTAACTAGAGCGGCGCTTAGAAGCAGTTTATCTCTATCCCGCTTTTGAACATGACGATAAAAAGCGGCCAATTCTATAACTCTTTTTGACAGACGAAAATGAAAGAAAATTATTTTGTAAAACTAGAATGAAAAGGCACTCGGTTGCGATAGATTGAGTTAACTATATAGAGTGGGGAGAAACGAACTTTCAAGCTAAGATGCAGACACGAAAGAGTTAGCTTTCAAAATAGAATTAAGAGGAACAGTCGAAATTATGATACAGGTGAAAGATTTAGAAGGAGAGAGAGAATTGTCTGGGTGTCAATTTTTACAAAAAGCAGTTGTCATTATTTTTTTTTAAAGCTCTAGTTAACTAGAGCGGCGCTAAGAAGCAGTTTATATCTATCCCGCTTTTGAACATGACGATAAAAAGCGGCCAATTCTATAACTCTTTTTAACAGACGAAAATAAAAGAAAATTATTTTGTAAAGCTAGAATGAAAAGGCCCTCGGTTGCGATAGTGAAACAAGTATCTGATTTTTTTTAAGCTTGAGTTAAATATAGAGCGGGGAGAAACGAACTTTCAAGCTAAGATGCAGTTTGTCTTCGTCATGTTCATACCGCCAGTCAACATGATGATAATTAGCGGCCAAATCTCTTATTCGTTAAAAAAGCCGAACAGACAAGAAAGAGTTAGCTTTCAAAATAGAATTAAGAAGAACAGTCGAAATTATGATACAGGTGAAAGATTTAGAAGGAGAGAGATTGTTCGGGCGTTAATTTAAAAAAAATTAAAGCTCTATTAACTATAGAGCGGCGCTAAGAAGCAGTTTATCTTTATCCTGCTGTTGAACATGGGGAATTGATGATAAAAGAAATGAAGCTTTTTAACTATACAGAAAAGGACCTGTGTGGAGATTATGACACAAGCTCGTGATTGAGAAGCAGGGACCGCGGAACCGGGCTGGGGGCTGCAGCCCCCCTCACTTTTTTCAGTAAACACGTGCAAACGTATGGCAGTGCAAAAATGTGGTTATACACGCAGCCCCCCCCCCCCCTTAGCCCCTCCACTTTCCAAGACGTTCCGCGGCCCCTGAGAAGGACAATGGGAGAGAAGAAAAATCAATCGTCTCGCGAAGGCAGGATGTGACTTAATCCTTGTTCTTTTTATTTTATCGTTGTTTAATCTGGTAATAAGTAAAGAGCGAACCGAAAAGAGAGTTAGCATTCAAAAGAAAGAAATAAAACTGTGGAGATTATGAAACAGGCGCGTGATGTATAAGGAGAGAGAGAAAATCGTGTGTTAATTCTTCAGCTGCGATTTCTATTGCTCTTTCACAAGACGAAAAGTAAAAAAAGTAAGCTTCATACGCAGACATCAACGATCTCTGTCAATATTATTCTTGGTAAAGACTAGTCTAATCAGTAAATTTGCCAAAATTGAATGACTTTGCGACAATCGAATCCAAGCTATAAAAAGAAAGCAAATAACATTGAAAGAAATCAAGTTTACATGATTAATTTAGAAAAAGATATAATGATATAAAAACCTCTGAAAGTTTGAACCATAATCTAATAAATTTCCCCGCACAAAATGACAGAATTATAAACCTTTTGACTATAGCTATAGGTTAATCAACCCTTTAAGAAAATCATACCGGCATAGGAAAGGCTCAACGAAAAAAGCATGAAGTTGATGCGGGAAGCTTTTTCAGTGCCGTGAAACTACTTGATTTGTTACCCTTTAAAGCGTTAGAATTCATGGCTTAAATGAATTAAAATTCATGTTTTCATGAAAAGAGATCCGAAAGAAACATAAGGACTAGTTTTTATTAGAATTAATAAACGGTTGCTAAGGGCTTTATAAAAATCTAGTTGACATTACAAACGAAAATGCTGCATGACTGCAAAACGGAAGTCAAACTTTGGAAGCGTTTTTCCCGAAGAAATACTTTGCCACAGCCCTACTTTACTCAAGATTCAAAAGCTATTATCTCCACTAATACTCACTCTCTAGAGTTGAACTATATACCAAATTAAAGCTTATGAAACGGAGAATAATAATCAATAATAAAATGCAATTTCAAAAAATGCGACTTCTGTCCCATTTTGACGTGACGGGTCACATTTATTTTTGGGAAATGTGTTTTATTATTCTAGCGAGACTAATTCCACTTTTCTGATTCCTTCTGTATTTTCCATTTTTTTTTTCTCGATTTTCAAGCTGTTCAACTTTGTTGATGTATTTATAAAATATTATAAGATATTAATATTTATAACTTTAGCCGCCTCGTAATAAGAAAAGAACTACGGTAACCATTTTTACAGTATTCATGTGTTTGTTTGTTTTTCTTTATTATAATCATTTTTACAGAATCGTTTCGTGGGTATTCTGTCGTTATCTATTCTCATTTTTGCCACAGATTATAAGCTCTCAGCGGTCGGAAGACTTATGAAATCAGAGAGTTCAAAACGGACTAAATCAGTTCAATTTTCGCTAACGTCTAAAAAATATAAAATAGGGGAAAATGTTCAATAATAACTCCTCTGTTATGATTGGTACGCTGGTACAAGAGTATATATATATATATATATATATAATGCGAAAGGAAATGAGAGAATAATGATTGCGTAGCTTAAATCAAGGTTCCCCAGAGCTGTCCTCCCTTTTTGAAATTTTTGCAAAGGCTGAAAAAAAGTCTCCGCCGAGAATCGAACCCGGGTCGTTGGCTTAGAACGTCAATGCCTTAACCACTAGACCACGGAGACGGGTTAGTAGTTTCGGCGACACCAGATTCAATTGACCGACAGATTTGACAAATCTTCAACCTTATTAATTAATTCCTTTGTCGGGGGCAGGTGAGTTTTGAACAATGACAAGCCGCATGCCTCAGCTGGATCCAAGCGAATGCTTTGAGATACATGTATACATTAGAATAATTATTAACAAGTGTAAGGAAATAACATATACAACAGCTTTGGCAACTCTCGTGGAAATAAATACAATGCTAAAGGAAATGAGAGAATAATGATTGCGTAGCTCAAATCAAAGTTCCCCAGAGCTATCCTCCCTTTTTGAAATTTTTGCAAAGGCTGAAAAAAATGTCTCCGCCGGGAATCGAACCCGGGTCGTTGGCTTAGAACGCCAATGCCTTAACCACTAGACCACGGAGACGGGTTAGTAGTTTCGACGACACCAGATTCAATTGACCGACAGATTTGACAAATCTTCAACCTTATTAATTAATTCCTTTGTCAGGAGCAGGTGAGTTTTGAACAATGACAAGCCGCATGCCTCAGCTGGATCCAAGCGAATGCTATGAGATACATGTATACATTAGAATAATTATTAACAATTGTAAGGAAATAACATATACAACATATATATATATATATATATATGGATATTTGACTAACGGGTACATTAAGTCGACACCTAACAATGCAGTTTATTCCGTCATAATAGCGACCCCTACATTAGGTCGACAGTTGAACAAAGAAAAAGAACAAAAACTGTCCTCCTAATGTACCCATTAGTCGTTTATATATATATATATAAATTTATTTATATATTCGGGTTTATTCTTTTTTATAACCACCAACTCCGATCCGCCTTTGGAAAAGCAAGTAATCGAAGATGGATATATTTTGTTAGATGCCTTTTGCTGAGTTATATGACTTTCCCAAAACGGGCGGGGGGGGGGGGGCAATGTTATTACAACATGGACCATGCCCATACAGGAATTTACAAAATGGGCCCTGAAAAGTAATCAACTTTCGAACTCAGAATACCCGAAACAAGTATTGTGTAATGTGTTCACCACCCTAAACATGAAGGGGGATAATGTCAGGCTGTGAAAAGTATACCCCCCCCCCTGATTTTAGCATTTTTTATACCCATTTCACTGTATTATTATATCATCATGATGGGCACGTTCATCGCCGGGTATTGAAAAACAACCTTTTAATGTGTTTTTGTGTACAGGCATGGTGCGCACCTTGTCATGGCATTGCCCCCCCCCCCCCGGAAATGGATGTGTAGCGACAATTTGTAGAACACTATTCAACGTGTAAAATGCCCGAATTGGAGCTCCATTGACAAAATCGGGGATTAGCTGAACTGCTTCGTTTGTATTTTCTTTGTTCTCATCTGCAATGAAAAGACAGGAAATCTATTCATGCTTTTGAAACCGTTAGAACCTAAGCTGCGCTCAGTTTATCGTTCGTAATTTATGTCGCTTGACTGAATATATTGAGTTCAATAAAATGTGAATAATGTTACTTTTTTAATACAGAAAAACAATTCAGCAGACGAAGCAATAATGAAAGTTTGTGTGATGCTGATGATGAGAAATTGTGAACTCCATAATAAACCTATGAATGTAAGAGAAAAAAGTAGAAAAAATGCCCTCAAAAGATTTTCATCTATACTTCATTATGCATTTGATTTTTTTTTTGCCTCATGACTCCTTCCCGCGATAAAAAACAGCTGCATGATTCCATTGCACGCGCGATCACTTCAGGAGTTCAAAGTTGAAAGTGTAATTACGAATACAGTAGGCCTCGACCTACTACTACTTTCATTTGCTCAAACTTTACTCTGTCAGCTCCAACCCGTCAAAAATAAATCCGATCAATGATAAAATAAACTTTCGTGGAAAATATATTAGAAAATGAAAAAAAGTTTCTATATGAAAATCAATCCGGTGGCAAAGCTGGAGAAAAAGAACCCGGCCCGCGAGGCGAAGTGGTCGATTGAGCTAATTTGCATAAACTATGCAAATAAGGCAGAGATCGAGGGTACACGTAATTCATATGGAAATGATAGAGCGTGCGTGCACAACTAGCCTATTTTGATTGGGCGGTTCTCGGCAGTGAGCCTGAGCGTTGCTATGTGCGCTTTTAGATTCGAGTTCAAGAGGTTTTGAAACTGTTTTTCTACCCCAAATCGTTATCATTTCAAAGTAAAACAAAGCAAACCACTATGTCAAATGTACAATCATTCGAATCAGTAAGGATTTATGTTTATTCATGTAGTAATGAGTAAAATAAATGGTGTAAAAGTGGGCTGGTCTCTTCGATTTTCTCAGGCCGCATATCTCAAACTTGCTAAAACGTCGTAGCTTTCGCGCTTTTAATACTGGGAAAGGAACTTTTTTAAGCTTCCTCTTCTCCCTTTTCGTACATTTCTTTGTTTTCCCTGTTTTCTGTACTCTTCTCTTTCCTAAAACATTGTATAGTTCTTTTGTTTCCCCTTAATCTATCCTCTTCTCTCTCTTTATGTATTTCTGTCTTCAATATTTCAGCACGGGCAATGGAACAAATTTTTCCGCGATATGGCTAAACAGTTGTGTACAAAAAAAAGGCGCGGCTGGGGTACGTGCCACCTCCCCCCCCCCCCCCCCCCCTCCTCCCGTAGATATGCCACTGAAACGAATAACATTTGTTATCAAACACAAACAAATGTTCTTATAAGCTACTGTAAACGTTAAACTTGATTGGATTAGATCAAATTTTTCATAATAAGCCATTTCGGGGATGCAATCTGAGCATGAGCAGATAAAGGTCATCTGTACCAAATTTCTAAAACCTACTGACACTAATATTCGATATGTGCTCATGAATGTCATGTAATCATTATTCAATTATGCACTAATGGTGCATTCCATGATATCCAGGTGGAAGTATTCCTTTTAAAGGGGGAAACAAAAGCTATTCATGAGGCACCTCTATCACTCCCAGAGGTATTTTTCTGAAGTGCACATAAAGGGACCCTCCATGTCTAAAATATCTGTGGATATTTGGGGTCATTTGTACCATGCGCTAACCCCCAACTGGCTTATTAGAATAGATAAATATCTAAATAGTAAAATTCAACTTCATCTGGGGGTATTTCATAAAGCAGTTCGTAAGTTACGCTCGACTTTACGCACGATTGGTGGTCAGTTTTTGTACTAAATGATTGAGAATCTGATAGTATAGCACCCAAGAATATGTTCCAGTTGTTCGTAAAGTCATTCGTAACTTTACGAACAGCTTTTATTATGAAACACCCCAGGCATAGATTAAGCCGTCAATAACAATAATATCTCCGCCATAATGCGAAAGCGTCATGAGCGGTATAAAACTTTAATACACAATGAAACGAACGCGCTGTACATGGCCAACGATTACATTAATATTTTACAAAAATATATCAGCATCAAGGCAGAATAGTAAATATTTGGTCATAAATTTAGATAAGTAATTAATCAAATTAGATTTTCTAGTACTTATTTCTTCATAGCTTATTTAGTTTTGTGTAATCCGAGGGAATACCACCAAACGAAAAATACATTCACCCTCTTTTTGTTCGTAATATTTTATGGTAAAAAGAAAGAAGAAACATAAAATAGTTAAGAAGAAGAAAGAACTCATGGCTGTTGTATTAGTGATTTCATTTAATTTGAAATAACTCTTTTAAAGCAGGGAATTACTCGACATACTATATAATTATATTATTTTCTATTCATGAGTGTTGCACTGCCTCCTTTTGAACAATTAAGATGTCGGCATCTTTTAATAGCATAACTATAACCATAAACACTAATACTAGATATTTAACAGAAGTAAAATAATAAATATACCAGTTGACATGTATCCAATAAAGTCGTCGCTGTTCGCCGTATTTTTCATGTATTAATTTGGCTCTAGCATATGCATAAACCAAACACTAGAGGGGGGTATTCAACAACCGCGATCTCAAAAACTATCCAACAATGTCAGGGCGGGCTATTTACGGCGATCCACCTGCTAAACGAGATGAATAGAACTTCCGCCGCATCGCTCAGTCGGCGTGTTGAGAACAAAGCCGGGCCGCAGGCGCGCCGAATCAATCGGCGCCGCCGAGGGCCCGCCGATGTAAAAACTTTCCGTAAGAAGCCTTAATAGCCTCTCCCTGCTGACTAAACGATCTACCTCCTCGCGAGATGCTTGTGCTTCTGCTTCCCTCTTCTGCACCAACAACCGTAGCTTCTTGACCTCTTCCTCTAGATGTTCTACCTGATCCATCCTGAAAGTAGAAAATACTACAAAACCAACAAAGCATACATGAATGTAATTTCTCTACTTATCATTAGCCCAGGTCAATGATACCTGTATTGATCTCTAGCACAAATAAATGTCCTAAGTTACAGTCCATGTACAGTGTACATTTATCATAAAAGTATTTTAATGTCCATTAATCCTGACAAATACTTCACATCATCAATGCAACCACTCCGGAATCGGGGATTCCGGGTCCCTTGGTGGTTTGAAGACTTGGCTGATCACCTCAGTCCTGCGCAGTCAGATGTAACACAGGGAAATAAACGACGCCTCGAAGATGTAATGAGGGTTTTTCCACTTTATTCCTCCCGTCGTATGGAGTACGAATAAAATATAAACAAGAACCCCAACTACTTCATGCCCATCAAGCAAGTTTAATTAAATCAGCCTTCATAGCCCTGATACTGATGACTGTAATCTCTTAAAAGGGAAGAACTTTCTTAAGAGATTCTGTCCGGTAATTAGCTGAGTGTGGTGCTTTCTTTGGTTTTCAACAGAAAGTACAAGTACACAGTCAAAATGCAAGAAAATTCTAGACTAATCCATTCCACTGAAGGGGGGGGGGGAGGAGAGGGCTATTTACAAAGGAGGGACAATTTAAGTAAAACTTGTTTTGCTCTGTCACATTTGTAAAAATGTGCATAATTTATTCATCAATAATACTAGAGTCCATTACAAGAATTATTTTCCTCCAATAACTTGTTTATGCTTAATCTTTAATGATAATTATAGATACTAGCATACAAGCATCATGTGCAAGTACGCGCCTGATACAAAATTGACATGCACTTTTCATACATTTTGTCGCAAAAAACAGTGAAAACGAGATAATTTCTCAATTATCAATAGACAATGATTCAAAATGTCCGCGCGCAGGAAATGGCCATCCGCTGTGACGCGTGTTGTAAGCGAACGTAGGTGCTCCCGGTAAAATTCTAGGTACGGACCTGTATGGACTATAACCACCCTTGTTATTGTTGCACTATTTGGAACAATCTTGTATAATTATGTGTAATATGTTTGTTCATGATTTGTTCAATTTATATGCCTACTTCAATGTCCATCATTCATTTGTTCCGTAAACTTTTCCAGTTCCTTTAGATTTGGCTTCTTTTCTGGTAATATAAGAAATGATAATTAAAAAAAAGTTTTTTTCATTTTACCTTGACTTCCTGTTGTTCAGTAGAGTGGCAAAAGAGTCCAGTGGTGCATAAAAGGAAAAGACAAAAAATTTCACAGTTATGAACACAATCGGGTAATTAAGTTTGGCTGATATATACCGTACATGTAAATTGCAACAATATTTTTATTTTTATTTTGATAGCAAAGAGATTAAAGTACAAATCATGTAGAGCAAGAACGTATAAAATTAAGCTCAATACACTTTCCCTGATCCTCTATTCGTTAATGGTTAAGAAGTACATGTATGAACAAAATAAAAACCCTGCCACGGAACCCAACTTTGACTTCGGTCGCGCGCGAGGTCTCTTTTGTGCGAGTGCCTATACGGGTGCATCGATTAGTCTACTCGCAAGTCGCCATTATGTTTGTTTAATAGAGAGCATTTAAAAGGAGAATACTGAATTAACATTTGAAGCTCATACTTTGAATTTCGTTTGGCGACATAGAACCCCTAACATACGGAGCAAAATAATTGTTTGGTGATTGGTACCCTTTAATATCATTAAAGGGATACGCCACCAGGCGGCCGTGGGGAGATTCAGGATTGCATAAGCCTCATTCACTCGTATACAAACTTTGTGCGTCGAACGCGTCCGTCGGACTACTGGGATTATATTTCGGCCTGCACGAAGCCGACCGAATCTCGCACGAGAGCTCGAGCTCAGGCGGAGCGTGCATGTTGCGCATCGACTAGTCCGTCCGAAGTCTGCGCCCCATGGGGCAACGGCATGATCAGGTAACGATCACGGTGCCCTCTCGCGGCATAAAAACGTCCACAATCTGCGACTGAGTATCCCTTTAATACCATGGCGGTCACTCGGCATCATATAACTGAGAGGGAAGAAGCATACCGTTAAACGTGGTGAATGGGAACAGTTTTGGCACAGTTCACGTACAACATTTTCATTACATTACCAGTGGCAAGTGTTTTGGCGACGTGAAATGTCCATTCATGCTATCATTCTATTTAAAAATAAAAGAAATTCCATCAATATCAGATTATTTGATTTTTAAATGGAATTTTGTGACTGTGACCGATGTTGGGGTGAATAAGATAGTACTTTTAGACAAAAGCAGTGGGGATCGATTGGACCTCCGATGAAAATGGTCTGTCGAGTATGACGTATGTAGATGGACGCACTGATGTCTACTGTATATCATTCACGCAGTAGTTCTGAACGTCAAGATACGACAAAATACGACAAAATACGCCATTGCTCGTAAACTTTGTATTTACGTTGTTTTATGCGTTTTCACCACTTCTGCAATTTAGCTTGCGTACAATAAAGCCTAGATGACGGATTTCTGGGTTTCTATTCTTCGCTATCCCCCGCAATTAGGCCTATCTAAATTTTAACATTTTTTGTGATGCGTTTGGACTGTACGAAGCCCTGGGAGGGCCAAGTTGACAACGTAAAAAAAAATATTACGTGCGTACGTAATAATACTACGTACGTACGTAATACATATTACGTACGTACGTGATAATACTACGTACGTACGTGATAATTACTACGTACGTACGTGATAATTACTACGTACGTACGTGATAATTACTACGTACGTACGTGATATTTATTACGTATGTACGTAATATTATCACGTACGTACGAAGTATTTAACAAGCACGTACACAGTAATTATCACGTACGTACGTAGTATTATTACATACGTACGTAATATTTTTTTTTTTTACGTTGTCGATTTGGCCCTTTCGGGGCTTCGTAGGATTGCAATGCACATGCAGCGATGTTGAACAGCTGTACCTGTTATACACATACAGGAGCTGCATAGCTGTGTGTCTGAGTGTGTGAGTGATGAGTGACCAAGTATAGGCTGGTAACATTTTCATGGTAGTTTCGGGCATGATATAGGGCCAATGTCACTATCATAGCGAATAAAATTGTTGTTTTCACGACAGGTTTTTTTTTTTTAATCTTCTTTATCCAACGTAATTATCTAAATTTTACCATTTTCGTGCGTGACGCATGTCGATCGCAATGGCATATAAACAGCGAGTATAGTACGTACGTATAAGTTGCATAGCCAGCCTTGTGTGAATTCTGAGTGAGTGATCGAGTAGCAAGCTGCATGGCACTGAAAATATTTTCGTCATATGAATTTGTCATGTTCACTTAACGCGAACCGGTCGTGATCCCCGATCTTTCGACAGAAATTTGGCGAAAACACGTCCATTTCGGCACATTTTAAATCATATCTCGAGAACCGCGCAAGATTTTTCATGGGGGCAAACGGTTTATAAAACTTTGATTAATTCTACATCTCATGATATCAGTTATTTTTTAATTGAATGAAAAAAACCGCCGTCTATTTTCGACTGAAAATGCATGGTTTCATGCTTTTTGTGTGAGGAGAAGCACTTTTTTGCACTCATTGCTCTCGTATTCCTCCTATAGCTTCTGACTTACGTGTCAAAATGTATGGGGGCAAAGACTAGCAAATAGCCAAGATGTTACTCTTTCTTGTGATATCAGGTTCGTCCTGATTGGTCGAAAAAAACCGCCGTCTATTTTGCATAATTAAAAAGAAACACAGCAAAAAAGATGTCATGTATATAAAGCACGTACAGTATGTAATGCTGCGTATATAGGCCATAGATATAGGCTCGATTTGGACTGTGCCATTGTAAAACGGGGTGCATCAATCCAATGCGTGTGTTGAACGACCGTGAATGCGAATTGAACAGTCGTTACAGCTGTGGAGTGATATGTTGCATACCGTGGATGAAATGGATGAATCATGTCGAATGAGAAAGTGTAAAATTCTTCCTTCCCGCGTACGCACTGTTGTGTACTCGGAGTGAGATTCGTAAATAGCAGCTCTTCTGTCCCTCCCTTCTCCGTTGCCCCCCATTGCTATAATAGAACAGCCGCGAACAAAACACCGATTTATACAGAGCAATGACCTGGACCACCCAGCTGATCGAGCGCGTACTCGAGTCGCGTTTGTATGTGCGCACAGCTGACTAAAGCAGAATTAAACCTTCAAATTATGTGAACAAATCAGGGGGTGAGAAATTCATATGGTCGTTTAAAGAGCGTATAGGCATCAGAAACTATTATTATTAAGGTATTATGATTGTTATTACCCACGCCGATGAAATCGGCAGGGTTATGTAAAGGGCTCCGTATGTTTGTTTGTTTTTTTTTTGTTTGTTTGTTTGTTTGTTTGTTTGTTTGTTTGTTTGTGTACAAGATAACAAGAGAACGGGTGAACGGATTTGCACCAAATTTTCAGGGAATGTTCAGAAAGTGACAGGAAGGAATCGATTAGATTTTGGTGATGATTGGTTGACCCCTGCACATTCTGTGTGACCTTGAAGTTTTGACCCTGTAGTAAAGTATAGGAACTTCAGTTCAGATAGTGACAGGAAAGAAACTAGAAAGATTGATGACCCCAAACTTCGCCTGCAGATGCAGAAATATTTTGGCCAATCAAAACACTCATTACTTCGTCTCACCAAAAGTCTATTTCAGGTTTATGAATTTTAGAAGACTTTTAGACCCATTATTTGCCATTTCACTTCAAATCCGTACGAGCCTGCAATGAATATTCAAAGCCAACGTATCCCAGCAACAAGGGATTTTTCGCGGGCTTGAACTACTACTGCGAAAGCGGCTATGTACGGTATACTAATAGGCGGCTAGGCTCTATAGCTATCGCGCGCGATACCTTTTTTATCCACAAATTCATTTAGATTCAGGCTACCCTAGCCCTACGGCTTCTCCTCTATTTCTTATCTTCTGTGCATTTCTGTTTATTTTCCCCGGTTCTTTCCACTTTGTTGTGGAAGTTTTTGTGATTTATTTTATCCTGGTGGACGTGTAGTACGTGATTTTAATTGTTTTCGGTGAAAATCTGGTGAGTTTGTTCTCCGTGAGTGAGTTTATCGCACTCGCGAGCGTTCGCGTGTGTTGATCTGAGTGAGTGCTAGTGGGCTGTGTAGCTAGCTGTACGTACATAACTATACACAGCGCTGTCGCGAAGTGACGGGGATCTGGTCGGGCTAGGGAGTACATAACCCCAGGGAGTCAGCCTGTGCCTGGCTCACTGTAGTCGGATTGAACTTTTTTCTTTGGGTTATAACGGTCCTGTCATATAACTAGTTTATACCTCATTTATGTCTGTTTGAGTGGATTTCGTAGTTGTAAAATATATACAAAAACTGTATTTTTTTATAATTTGTGTGGATTTGCAAAATTTGGTGGCTGATCGAGGTTCGCCGAATACGGGCATGCACGCCAGTATCCACTTTGACTTTGTTGATGGGTGGTGACTGAGCTGAGTGAGTAAGCTCTGTGCCTCGCATGCATGTCATTTTGAAGTCTAGATCCAACTTTATTTGTCGTCATATATATTTTATCCAAGCCCGATGAAAAAAAACAACAACCCCAATTGCAATGTAATTTAAAGATAGAACATGAATACATTTACTAACACTTACATGACTGAACACTGAATACAAATTGCTAACATTTTTTTTTCTCACCACGCCACGCTCTCTGACATGTCTAATCAATTACTTTTAGGGGAGGGATGTTTCAATAATAAAATATCTTTTTCAGAAGAATTTTTGCACGGGTGGGATACACAAAGCTATGACCTGGATATGGCAATATTTATGGGGGGGGGGGGGGGGGGGAGATGTGCCTCTTGTTATCCCCTTTGAATGGCTACTGCTTACAAAAATAATCGCAACAAAACAAAACCTATATTGGGTTAAGGCGTGGGTCTGCCGCCTTTGACGGCCTTTCTAGTTCGCTATATGATCGTAATATTAGGCCTATATCGAGATGCGTCACGAAAATGATACAATTTAGATAATTATAATACGTCGGATAAAGAAGAAAAATATCTCAAAAACCTGTCGTTCATACCACTGGCGTAAATCCGTGTATTCCTTCTTTCCACTTTAAATTTGTGTCAATGCTTGATAAATAGAATCATTTTATTCTTGGGGTTTTAAGGTTTCTGATGATCTATAAATGTACTATATGAAGAAAATGAATGAATTTCTTCTTTAAAAGTGTTACTTGTATACCAAGAAACTTAGTTTAACTGTGAAAGGGGTTTTGGATTAAAAAGATATTTTAAAGGACAATGCTGTCAGTGTCAAAAATAGTGGGTTGTTACTTGGTGTGTTTGTTTAGGTAGATATAAGTGGGTTCACAAAGTAGTCCACATATTTAGTAAACGAAGAAGCTTGATGGGAGGAATTTTAATTTGTAAACAAATTTTTAGGCATTTTACTTCCAGTGTTAAAGATCGTATGCTCGATCTGTAATGAAAAACACAAGTCAGAAAAAAAAAGCACTGGGAGTAAAATGCCTAAAAATTTGTTTACAAATTAAAATTCCTCCCATCAAGCTTCTTCGTTTACTAACCATTGTCTACGGCGGACCGTTTGAATATTAATGAGTCAGAAAGAAGAGGATCTTGGGTATTTGATTCCAGTTCATCGTGACTTGGCCGTGAACCAGAATAGCGTGGTGGTTAAGTCGCTGCCCGGCAAGCAGTAGATGACAGGTTCGAATCCCGCTGGTTCCAATTTTTTCTGACTTATGTTTTTCATTACAGATCGAGCATACGATCTTTAACACTGGGAGTAAAATGCCTAAAAATTTGTTTACAAATAGTCCACATATTCTTGGTTGAGGTTTAGTAGAAGTTTATTTAAGAATCCTTGAGGCTAAAACATCTACCTCCACGCTGAGCTGGTGATCATGTGCAACATAACACATACACATGTAGATTAAATGTCTTGAAAATATCATTTTCTATCAATCCTTTCACTTCTCGCTGAAAAGAATATTTTACTCATCTGCCTTTTGGATTATGATAAAACAACAACATCATATCAACCATTTGTTTTCCTATTGTTTACATAAATTTTCACTTGGAAGAATTCAGTCATCAGTATGAATACACTTGTGGATAGCAACTGACTTTTTGTATATATAGCAAAATCATTTTATACTGGTTTACCCATTACCTTGTGTGAAGCAATAAAAAAAATTACTTCACTCTATGCATATGTAACATTTCCCTTTCTGCATGTAATTAAATCAAATACTGTTACTTTTGTTTGGTATATGTATATCACATGAAATTTGGTACTACATGTATTATGCTCTACTCCTTCGACCAGGTCTTTACCACCTGGGTCCCTATATACACATTGAATATATGTTGCAAGAAGAAAAAAAAATATACACACATATAAATAATATATATATATCGGAACGCATTATTATAAATTTAAATGACAAAAGCATATCTTTGAAAGGTGCCAGGTAAAAATGCAAGAAGTAAAAATGCAAGAGGAAAAAATGCCAGAGGTAAAAATGCCAGAGGAAAAAATGACAGTGGTAAAAATGCCAGAGGTAAAAATGCCAGAGGTAAAAATGCCAGAGGAAAAAATGCCAGAGGAAAAAATGCCAGAGGTAAAATGCCAGAGGTAAAAATGCCAGAGGTTAAAATGCCAGAGGTAAAAATGCCAGAGGAAAAAATGCCAGAGGTAAACACGCGATGGTTGATGTCAAGAACAAAAAGTAAAGAGGCAAAATATGCCAGCTGCATACTAGGGGAATATAGGTGAAAAATCATGGAGAAATATAGAGAAGGTCTAGAAGCAGACCTGACATATGCTGTTTTGTTTGAACGCGTTGGACTCTGGACTCCAGATCGTAGACCCGGCTATTTTTAATCAACGTACGATTTCATTATCCCGAATGGAATTTGGAACGAGAAGGAAGTCTGCAACTGAATTTTAGGTTTAGAGAAGGGAAAGGGGGGGGGGGGGGGGTACTAGCATTTTTTTACCTCTGGCATTTTTACCTCTGGCATTTTTACCTCTGGCATTTTTTCCTCTGGCATTTTTTCCTCTGGCATTTTTTCCTCTGGTATTTTTTCCTCTGGTATTTTTACCACTGGCATTTTTACACCGAACCCTTTGAAATCACTACAGATATCAAAACGGTACCGTGTGTTAGTGGAACTGAAATGTGTTTTGATATTGTTTGCATCGTGTCTTCGGAGCTGCTTAATTACAGAAATGATATAAGGAAATCAGGGGCATTGCATAATTGTGTTTAATATTACTGGCAGTAGGCAATAGTTGTTGGGTCATCGGGGGGGGGGGGGGGGGGGGTGAGGGTGAGGGAATCAGTAAACTATATTTTGAATTTAACGTACTTTTTTCCATTAACGTAAATGTCAGAAGTATCGGTATTTAATTGGTAATCCTATTGTCTTTAGATTTATTTAATAACTTATTGAGTGAAATTAATTTATTCAGACCTATGCCAGATAGGATTTTAGGGTTCTTAAGGAACCTGGAAATGACTGTTCTAACAATGCCGTTGAGTTTTCAGGCGTTTCTACTATTCATACCTCGATTTATATTTAAGATATCATTATTACTGTGTTTGTGGTACATGTGATATGTGTATATGTGCTTTATGTATATTTTGGCATCAAGAAGTACAGATTGTAACTGTACTTCTTGACTTTTTCACACTGGGTTAAATATTAATTGATTCCCATTAGTCATTGGTTCCTACTGGTCAGCTAGAAGTAAATGGTTCATAAATTAGATGAGTTTGCATTATTACTTTGAAAATGAAAGTTCCAAGAAAAAAGTTTTCCACTCTTTGTTCCTATTCAACCCGTTTTACGATACATGTCTAACACCCATGGCTCCCCGTCCCCTTGTATAAATGATTACTGCATGGTTTCAAAGTATTGATAGTTTACCATTCTCTTAAAACAGATTGTTTGGATTTTTAATCTTCATTATCTACATGGCTACAATAAACAACTAATAGGGAATTGTGTCATATTTCATTATGATGCTGGAAAATCAGTCCAAGAGTTATGAGGAGTAGGATTTTCAGGGTGATGACTCCCTTACTGGTATAACTTATATAGACATGAATAATTTTTTTTTTTTTTAAATAATTGTTTTATCAATAAAATAATTATCATTCTGATTAAAAACACTATTTTCTCTTAACTAAATATTGACCATATATCTTGAAACCTTCACTGGCGTCAGAAAATAGTTCTAGAACCAAATTATACCGGTATCCTACTGAATGGACTTGCTGAATTCAAGATACACTTATATCAAATTTTGTATATGCACGCATATATTATGATAAAGATGAGATTGTGTCTATTGTAATGATTAGTATTGTGAAGTTATTTTTGTATCAATAGGTTTTACATCTGTTACATGTGATGGTAGCACACAATTTTCTCTTTGATTACAATTACGGTAAATGTACCTCAGTTTGTCTTTTATATACAGTTAACAACAAAATTATTCATACCCCCTTGGAAAATTCTAGTTTTTTGCATTTTTCCTAAAAATGAATGGTTAAATGAAGTTACTTGCACATCACTTGAATACATTTAGTTATCATCTGCAAATGAATGCCGTTTCCGGTTTCACCTCATTTGCATAACAATAGAAAAGGTGAGTTATCCAAACTGGGCGATGTTCAAATTATTCATACCCTTGGTGATTTATTGACTTTGTCAGTCAGTATGAATCCGATCCTTGTGATTATTAATGCTTGTAATTCACTTAATTTTAATACACCATCACAAGGCTTCCGGAGGGGTCAGGCCAGTACCTGTTCTCCAATGGCTCAATCTCCTTGAGGATGTGTCCACACATGCCTTCACCTGACCTTCAGGGAGTTCATTAGATTTCGTGTCCTACAGGTGATGCAGTTATCGACTTCATGATGACAGGACTATGATATTGAAATTTTCGGTCATTTATTCCATGCATTTTAATGAAAATTCTGTATCTACTTATGAAGCAAAGCACCATTCCTGAAGAGCCCTTCCCCTTTGCACTGCCTGTGGGAGGGTTCACCTTTATTCATTGGCCCCATTCTTAATCAGAGTGCTCAGGAAGGCCATCTAACATCAGGTCACCATGAATAACAGTATGTAACCTTTGAGTACCATACACATCCCACATTGACTGTTACTGTATATCAATCTTCATATGGTATATTCTTTGTATCTTTGGTATGAAAGCTACAATCCTTGATATCAAAATGAATGTAAACCAAATTTATACCATATGCCCTCCATGTTACCAGCTGCAGTGCACAAAATGCTACCACTTTGACAGTGCACTAGAACATAAAGATCAGTATTTTAAGCTTCACTAGAGTACCCACTTGCAGGTGTCCATATCAAAAATGTGTCAATCAGTGTAACTGAATAAACTGATAAAATTGGCACCATCCAACCTTTAGACAACTACCATGGCCTCCCTAAACATTCTTAATAATAATGGAACAAAAGTATCAGGAAATACCTTCCCTTGACAGTGCAACAGTGAATGCCTCTAGGGAAGTCTCTCCAGGAAGAGTGCTTTGTTTCAACTTAGATACAGAATTATCATTAAAATGTAAGGAATATTAAGGAAAATATCAATATCATAGTCCTATCCTCATGACGTCTAAAACTACACCACCTGCAAACACAAAATCTGCTTTAAATCCATCAAATCCCCTGAAGACCAGGTGATGGCATGTGTGGACAACATCCTCAAGGAGATTGGGCCATTGGAGACCAGGTATTGGCCTGATATCTCAGTAGAGACCTCCAGAAGCATTGTGGCAGTGTCAAGAAAGTGTTACGAGCATTAATCACAAGGACTGGATTCATACTGATTGACAAAGTCAGTAGATCACCAAGGGTATGAATAATTTTGAACATCACCCAGTTTGGATAATTCACCTTTTCTATTGTTATGCAAATGAGGTGAAACCAGAAACAGCATTCATTTGCAGATGATAACTAAATGTATTCAAGTGATGTGCAATTAAATTCAGTTAACCATTCATTTTTAGGAAAAATGCAAAAAACTAGAATTTTCCAAGGGGTATGAATAATTTTGTTGTTAACTGTATATGTATACAGAGCAGTAACGCTAACAGTTATTGATATTTACGACTGACAGTTTACTATACTTTTGTATCTTACATTTGTACCTTCTCTTACAAATATGCTACTTTCTTCTTCTTCACCCCTCATTTATCTATATTAGGGCTTTTAAAGTGTATACCTGGGCAATTCCACATGAGAAGGGCAAAATCAGCTAATGTTAGATTTATACCAATAAAAATCGCTTTAATTGTTCCAAATAGCCAAATCCTTAAATTAAAAGAAACTAATAAAAAAACCAAAAAAAAAACCCCCAACTTTTCCTCATCTCATTCGGAATTTGCACAATACATGTTTGAAATTACACGACTGGTAATTTGGGGCAATGTAATTATTTATGATGAAATAAATACATTATTCAATTTGTGTGTCATGCATCCACTTTCATTATAATTGTGTATGTGTACGCAACATGTATTCCGAGGTATAAGACATAAATTATATCAAACCAGTATTTTCAGGGAGCGTGTTTAAAATCTATACCTATGGGTGTAATTCCGTTACCGTAAATGGGGGCAAGTTTTTCTCCTAGCATTACATGGTAACGGAATTTCCATCATGCATAAAAGGTTAAAATGTGATTTAGAAGTTGGAACAGGTGTTTTATGCATAAATCGTATGTGAAGTAGCTCTGACGTGTCATTAATTGCAAAAAGGAAGAGGCAAAGAATCCGATATGAATAATAAATGTGAATTTTTATATTACTTTTCATATGGTTATAGAAAGAGACCAATTTATTCTCAAACACTGTTTTGATTTGTTTGGTTGTTTCGTGGTCTTGGTATATGTCGGTTTGAATATTCACCTACCATGCATTTACTTATCATTCTGTCATAAGAGTTCTTGTCAAAAAATTTTGACAAATTATTTCTTTTGAATTCTATTTTATTTCTAATTTGGTATAAATAGGCATTAATACAGAATAAACATTAAAAATAAAGCTGGCTTTAGCTTTACAGATAAGTAGGTTTTCCATGTGATTTTCACATACATGTAAGATATAAAATGCAATTTACCATGCTATCACTCATTCATACCGGTTTTGCATGTCAATCCTTCATAATACCTTTAAAGGCTCTCATTTTGATGGTTGAGAGAGATTAGGTTACTATAAACTTGCAAGTCTATTGTTTTAATTAGTATAGAGGAACACCTTCATGAATCTTCATATGTGAAGAATAGCAAATGAATGATCGAGTTAGTATTGATTTCAAATATTACGTAATTCCGTTACCATAGCTATTATGGCAATTTGTAAAATGGAATATTGTTTTAAAGGGATACGCCACCAGCCTTATTCACTCGTGCACAAAGTTTGTGCGTTGAACGCGTCCGTCGGACTACTGGGATTATATTTCAGGCTGCACGAAGCCGAACGAATCTCGCAAGAGAACTCGAGCTCAGGCGGAGCTTGCATGTTGCGCGGCGACTAGTCTGTCCGAAGCCTGTGCCCCAGGGAGCAACGTCATGATCAGGTAACGATCAATGTGCCCTCTCGCGGCATAAAAACGTCCACACTCTGCGATTGAGTATCCCTTTAATAATCATGTTTATATACGCTGACAATTAAATTACTGCTACTCAACTGACAAAATTAAACACAAATATACCAAGAAGTTGCTGCTTACCAAAACTAAAACTTTGTAATCTTACCCATTTCCAGTATATTCACAGATACCTTTTCACAATGGCCTCATGGTACAAATTTGTATATGTTTTATTCACTTGAGATTGGTAATAAAAAATTATCAACATTTAAGTTTGCAGGAGATTAAAGAACCTTTAGTTTTCTTAATAAGTTTCACAAGATGTAATTCCGTTACCGGTGATTTATCTAGGAAAAAGAGTAAATACTACATATCTGTCATGTTATTTTTCAATCTCTTCCTATCATAATTAAGTTGAATAAACAGAAAGCTGAATCAAACATGAATATGGAATAACGGGCTTGTTACATTTCAGAGGGTATACAGCAATGGAAAAATGAATAGACCAAGAATGGTTACTGATAGTAGCCTATTTTGTCGTACGAAGGAAATAAAATATCATAAAAACAAGATATAATTGCTGGAATTCGGTATTCATTCAATAAAATACAAAGACAAATCATGTTTATAATTTTGTTTGCATATTAAAGTACCCTTATTACAGAAGGTTGGTATAATAATTTTTTTCCAGGGCTGTATGAATGGAAATGAGAGTTTTTTAAAATGCTAAGATTTTCTGGTAATTTCGTCACCACGGTATATATATATACCAGAAAATAATTAATGTTTGTGAAAAAATTTTGGGTATGAAAGAGGTGAAAAATTAGTACATCTGCAGATTATTAAACAGTAGGAAGGGGACCAAATTACAAAATTAATGCACAAACTCCAAAAATGTGAGCAAAAATTTCCAATTTGCATTTCCGTTACCGTGACCTGTGGTTGTCATATTAGCTTGTCTGGAAAGGACTTTTGTACCAAAGTGTCGATTAAGGTACAACTCGACATGTACCATTATGTACCACTATTACTTTCAGATAACATTTAACAAATTCATAGTGACGAAGCTTTTCGACCTGCACTCATCGGGTCACAACGCAGGAATGAGAGAATACAAGAAAATACAAAAGTCAAGGAAGGGTGTGTACAGCGACCCGGGTAGGATCCGGGCACGCTAGAATAATCGAAGCGCTTGTACAAACTCTTTTTGTCGGCACAATAGCGGATCTCTCGACTGAATGAACAACGCTTCTAAGAAGCGAAGATGTTGAAAGCTGCGTGCTCGGGCAACAATAGTGAACTGAGCCGGGTTATACGCCTTGGAACAAGCCGGACTATTTAGCAAGTGCTGACCAATAGCAGAGTCGCTGTGACTGCGGCATTGAACATTAGCGACGCTAGCAGCGGTTTTGCAGTTACGCTTCGGCTGTGTTCGGCTACCAGCTGATGTCTGTCGTACCACGGAGGGTACGTGCTGTTTAATGATATCATGTATTCGCAGATCGATGGTGTTGCTATGGGTTCCCCGTTGGGCCCCGTGCTTGCTAATATCTTTGTTGGCTTTCATGAAGCCCGCCTTCATGAAAACATCACTGATCCTAGCCTTACCCCGCTCACCTACTTTCGTTACGTTGATGATACCTTTGCTATGTTTGATTCAAGCGCTGCGTGCAAGGACTTTCTTACACAACTCAACTCGCTTCATCCGGCGCTTCGGTTTACATGTGAGATGGAGCAGTCTAACGCGCTTCCATTTTTGGATGTACTGGTTGAGAAGAGTGACGGCAAACTTCTCACGTCCGTATATCGTAAACCTACGTTTACGGGCCAGTACACGCGATGGGATTCGTACAGTGCTACATCGTATAAAACTGGTTTGATTAATAGCTTAGTGTGTCGCGCCTTGCAAATTTGTTCTCCGTGTAAGCTCAACCCTGAGCTTCTTCGCATCAAGCAAATCCTACGAGACAATGGCTATCCGGAGCTTGTCATTGATAGCGTTGTGCAGCGTACTATTGATTCGCGGACTCGCCCTGTGTATGGGCCCAATAAATGCCCGGTCTACCTCAAATTACCTTGGCGCGGTAAAGTGTCTGATAAGTATGCGCGCGATATTAAGCATACAGTGTCGCGCTGTTACTTTGCCGTGGCTACGCGTGTCGTGTTCTCTACTAATAGAATGCTACCCGCAGTTCGCAAGGATGTACTGCCTTCCCCCCAAATGAGCAATGTCGTTTATCAGTATCATTGTCGGTGTGAAGCCGTCTACGTTGGCCGTACATCTCAGCGTCTAGCGGACCGCATTAAACAGCACGTACCCTCCGTGGTACGACAGACATCAGCTGGTAGCCGAGCACAGCCGAAGCGTAACTGCAAAACCGCTGCTAGCGTCGCTAATGTTCAATGCCGCAGTCACAGCGACTCTGCTATTGGTCAGCACTTGCTAAATAGTCCGGCTTGTTCCAAGGCGTATAACCCGGCTCAGTTCACTATTGTTGCCCGAGCACGCAGCTTTCAACATCTTCGCTTCTTAGAAGCGTTGTTCATTCAGTCGAGAGATCCGCTATTGTGCCGACAAAAAGAGTTTGTACAAGCGCTTCGATTATTCTAGCGTGCCCGGATCCTACCCGGGTCGCTGTACACACCCTTCCTTGACTTTTGTATTTTCTTGTATTCTCTCATTCCTGCGTTGTGACCCGATGAGTGCAGGTCGAAAAGCTTCGTCACTATGAATTTGTTAAATGTTATCTTTAAGTTTTGTAGTACCAATCGTCTGTTTGTATATTACTTTCAATTTATGTAATATTCTTATTCTCTAGCATCCCTAATGTCTTCTTTATCTTTCTCTTTCTCTCTCTCTCTCTCCCTTTTCCCAACGTTCTTTATCTCCCCTGCTGCTCGAATTTCCCTGTTCTACCTCCCATCTTTGCTTTCCTTCAAATATTCATGTCTGTTCTAATGAAGATGAACTATACTGTAATTGCTTACGTTGGAAATATGTATAAATAATGCATACCGTAAAATGGGGGTGACTAGGAACTGCTTTGACACATTTTTGACATTTTCATTACATCGCTAGTGGCATATGTTTTTGTGCCATGAAAATGTTGCCTATGTAACCTTTCTCTTGACATATGAACGAAATTCTAACAATGCCAGACTTTATCCTATTCACCCCGACGTCGGGTTGAATAGAACAGGCATTACAATTATGTATATTGGCAGTAAACAAATATAATCTTCTTATATTTTAAAATTAAAGTACTAACCTCCATGAGTATCTAATGGATAATCCTATTCAGAATATGTGTTGATTGTCGTTAGATATATTTAAGATATTGTGTGAAATATTGTTAGCCGAACTATGCTGGAAAGGGTGGCAGGGTTCCTTAGGGGCTTGGAAATGACTATTCTAAGAATGCCATTGAGTTTCCAGGATTTCCTGTTATTCATACCGAGATTTACATACGAAATATCATTATAACTGTGTCCATACGTGGTATATGTGATATATATTTTAGGAGCTTTGGTATGTAGGTTCGGTGTAAAAATGCCAGAGGTAAAAATGCCAGTGGTATAAATTCCAGAGGAAAAAATGCCAGAAGAAAATGCCAGAGGTAAAATTGCCAGTGGTAAAAATGCCAGAGGAATAAATGCCAGAGATAAAAATGCCAGAGGAAAAAATGCCAGACGTAAAAATGCCAGTGGTAAAAATGCCAGAGGAATAAATGCGGGGGATAAAAATGCCAGAGGAAGAAATTCCAGAAGTGAAAATGCCAGAGGAAAAAATGCCAGAGGAAAAAATGCCAGAGGTAAAAATGCCAGAGGAAAAAATGCCAGAGGTAAAAATGCCAGAGGAAAAAATGCCAGAGGTAAAAATGCCAGAGGAAAAAATGCCAGAGGAAAAAAATGCCAGAGGAAAAAATGCCAGAGGTAAAAATGCCAGAGGTAAAAAATGCTAGTACCCCCCCCCCCCCCCCACGCCCCCGGCCCGGATATAGCATGCATGTATTGTTTGCCACTCGCTTTCAGTTGACGACCCTTCAATATTATATATTTTTTTCACTTTTAATTCATTTTGAATATATCTGCATCTTGTTTAAAATTTAATGTGCATGAGCCCCCCCCCCCCCCCCCCGTATTAATGTTGACGAGGCTGTAATGCTCGATGTTTGTGTGACGACCTGTACATTTGTTGAAGAAGGGAGAACTGAAAAAGAAAAAAAAGTACAGGTACAAGTACAGATAGCGAAAAGCAAACTACTCAAGATCATTTGCTACAAGTCATTTTACTACAGGTACAGGTATTGTGTCCTTAAGTTATACAGTTAGTATCATGATGCGGGGGGCATCTCGTTTTTCCAAAGGTTCCTATTTCCGAAACACTAATTTCCCATGCCTGGGGGTTCAAAATTCGAAACATTTGTTGCATTATTCCGAAGGTTCGTTTATCCAAAGGTTCATAATTTCGAAAAGGTTCATATTTACCCACAAAAGGACTGTACCACATTAGGGTGATGTCATTTTTGCATACCTCCTTTCCCTTCTCTAAACCTAAAATTCAGTTGCAGACTTCCTTCTCGTTCCAAATTCCATTCGGGATAATGAAATCGTACGTCGATTAAAAAAAGCCGGGTCTACGATCTGGAGTCCAGAGTCCAACAGCTCGACAAGAAAAACGCGGTCAAACCAAATAGTCTAAAAAGTGAAATACAACCAGATATCAGGTCTGCTTCTTGACCTTCTTTATATTTCACCTCTTGATTTTTCACCTACATGCAGCTGGCATGTTTTGCCTCTTTACTTTTTGTTCCTGACATCACCCATCGCGTTTATATCTCTGTCATTTTACCTCTGGAATTTTTATCTCTGGTCTTTTTTGCTCTGACATTTTTACCTCTGGCATCTTTACCTCTGGCATTTTTTTCCTCTGGCATTTTTACCTCTGCCATTTTTACCTCTGGCATTTTTACCTCTGGCAATTTTTGCTCTGACATTTTTTCCTCTGGCATCTTTACCTCTGGCATTTTTTTCCTCTGGCATTTTTACCCCGGGGGTTGGGGGGGGGGGGGCACTCAGATATATGGGTGTACACATGCGTGTCCATGGGTTTTCAAAATACCCCCTAAACAGGTTTCATACTTGGATGAAAAAAAGACCCCTAAACGAGGATTTTTGCGCGGTTTTTCATCATCCAACCCCCCTAAACAGGTTTGACTTAAATATACCCCCTAAACGCGTTCGGCCAGATTAGTCAAAAGCACCCCTTTTTGTTGAAAATCAGCGTTGTTTTTGACCCCTTAACGCGTAACGCGCGTTAAGCGTTCCAACTGAAAAAGGACCCCTTTTACGCGTTTTTTTGGACGCGCATGTGAACACCCATATATCTGAGTGGCCCCCCGGGATTTTTACCTCTGGCATTTTTAGCTCTGGCATTTTTACTTGTGGCATTTTTTCCTCTGGCATTTTTTCCTCTGGCATTTTTAGCTCTGGCAATTTTAGCTCTGGCATTTTTACCTCTGGCACTTTTACCTCTGGCATTTTTACCTCTGGCATTTTTCCACTGGCATTTTTACCTCTGGCATTTTTTCCTCTGGCATTTTTACCTCTGGCATTTTTTCCTCTGGCATTTTTACCTCTGGCATTTATTCCTGTGGCATTTTTACCTGGCACCGGTATGGTTTGGCATAGGAAAGGTAAATCATAATTGCTTGTTAGTCTGTTCCTATTTACCCGGTTATTCAGCAAGAAAATCTAAAAATATAAAAAGTAAAGAAAAAACTGTAACCCAAAATACAATCGATTTCTTACTCGGGAATTATATGGCTAGAGTGCCCAAGTCTGCGCAGTGCCCATGTCTGCGCACACGCGTAACTGCGCGATTCCAATAAAACAAAACACGCAACGAACACAAACATTTCGTATTTATCATTGGGATAGGTATTCATGCAAAAAATGAGTCAAAATAATAAAAAACGGTCTTATTTCAGACATTTTATTCACAAGCGTCAAAATGTTGTCTTTCACGTCAAAACTCCCGAACTGCGTGTAAAATGAATGAGTGCGCAGACATGGGCACCATTGTTTTTTTCAATGTTGAAATGACACGCCTGTCGTTTCTTGTGAAAATGACATTGTTCTTGCTTTAATTTTGATGAGATTTTTGTCAAACTTACTCTTCAGAATATCAGGAATAATATAAAATAAAGCTTTAGAGGAATATTAAAGAAATTCTTGTTCATTTTCAGGTCAAAACCTTAGGTGCGCAGACATAGGGCTCCCCATCATACTAATGTATGGCCATGTTTGTGAGGTCTTGGCGCAACCACACAGGGCGAGATATTAGTTAATTTCCATCATGTTAGTAATCTAGTAATGAAATTGCAGCTGGAGGTTTGTGGTAAGTAACTGAAATAAATTAGATGAGTTTGCATTATTACTTTAAAAATGAAATTACCAAGAAGAACTTTTCCACTTTTTGTTCCTATTCACCGCTGTGTTCCTATTCACCCCATTTTACTGTATACCTTGTGTGTTCCAAGGATTCTCTCTGTTTTAGTTGACTAATTTATTGTATGACCAATTCAGCCAGATTATTTAATCACGGTGTATTTGTGTTATCGATCTATGTACATGTATTTGCCTGGTTTATAATTTGATTTTTTGTTTTGTTTTTTATATGCTTTATAAAATTATACAATTCAGCCAGTTGGCTGCAAAAGGTTTATTAAAAGAATACTATAATCATTACCTTTGATTGATTTATTTGGTATCATTTCCTTACACAAATCAATAAACTTTCCAACAACTTCAAGACTGTGTCAAAATGTCAAAGGCGTTTTTTTTTAATTATTAGAGACATAATTTCCTTTCCTTCATATGAAATTTGGTTCTACAAACTTCATTTTATATGGTAACAAAAGTAACACAATAAATTCTAAGAGGTTAACAAAAAGATGTTGAAAATTATAGTTCAAATGAAATTAACATGTACAGATGTTAATCTCTACTCACTTGATTCGACCAGCAAGGTTGCAAATACGACGAGGACAAGTTTAAAAGTCCAACCTTCCATGTCCACAATTATTGAAAGACTTTCTGCAAGAAAAATAAAAGTCAAGCACTGACACTGATCATGACCAGACGTGATGAAGATCATATCACTTATGAACAAGCTTTCTACCAGTGTCTACTTTTATAGATGTAAAAATAGAATGATACATCTCTTGCATTCTATCTTCTCACATTATTGCAATTTTGTATTGTGTCGTATTTAGGTTTTAAAGCGCATTTTTTTTTTTTGGGGGGGGGGGGGAGAATAAGGGTAATACACCTTTCCGAATTGTTTTGATATCCGTGTAAATCATTTCTTTGTATTATTGTCCTCTTTGAATTGGAAGACGGACCTTCTATTATATTGATCCCAATACCAGAAAATTATTTGCAAAATATTTACACGCAATCCATGATATAGTTATGGCAGTCAACCTCGTCACATCTATTATCACAGTTTCTTAATTCGACTTCACCATAAAGGAAGTGGCGGTAGAATATATAGAAGTGGTTTTATAAATCATGATGTTACCATTGTAGCATTGAGGTGACAATTTGACCGCATTCTGATAAAGAGCCTGCCACACTAATGTTATTATACAAGTAAAGAAAAGATCCGCGAACGTGACCAAGGGATGTCGTATAAACCTGAAATATAAGTGATTAATCGGCTTGTCGCTTGTCAATCACACAATAGAGTGGTGGAATATAACTGTCTTATCTGGGTTGCCGTCCTTGCTCCTGTTTCAGTTTGACAAATATTGGTTTGTTCGTTGGTTAAAGGATTTTCATCAATTGAACAAGGTTGAAAAATGACAAATAAAATAATGACAAATATCATATTTCCAAAGTTGACAATTGTACAGAGTTAATGTTTGAAAGCTATTTTTGAATAAATATTTTTGTCCTCCATTGCTCCTCTTTTTTCTTTATGTGTTTGTGTGTGTGTGTGTCGGGGTAACGAGAAAATGTGCACTCTGTGCTCTAGATGATTTATATAGGGATATTTCATTTTTCTATCCACTGCGTATTTATTTGTTTAATTTTCTCTTTCTCTCTCCCACGATCCTTAAAAGATCATCCCCCCTCTCATTCTACGCTTCTTGTTATTTTGATTGGCAAAGTATTGTAACGAGCCGACCTGTCTCTTTACTTATATTACTACACGATGATAACGTGTAACTTACCTTGTACGTGTATCATACACTGCAGTTCGCACTGGCAGGTATATGTAGTAGTAACGAAGTCAGCTAGCTCCGACATTTGAGTTGCTCAAACTTTACATCCAAATATAGCTTTTATGAAATTAGTGATCACGAATAGACTAGGAAATTATTTACCGAATAGATTGCGTGTCTGAATGTTACACTTGATATGTGTTGAGAAATATTGGAAAATGTTGCGTTGTTTGATTCAAAGAGTGAAGCAAACCTTTCAGAGATTATAAAGAACATGGAAAACCACGAGGACAATGTATTAAATGAAAATTTCAGTCTCAGTGAACTCAATAGTGCCATGGTAGAACTTAAAAGCACTGCTCCAGGAAAGGGCGGCATACGGTCCAAAATGATATGCAATCTCCCGGAAGAAACTATTAAAATGTTACTAGACCTGTACAATGAAATATGGAATAGAGGTCTTTTGCCTAGCCAATGGTCTCAGGCTATACAAATTTCGATACTTAAAAAAGGAAAAGACTCCTCAAATCCGTCGTCTTACCGCCCAATATCACTAAACCCAACACTGTGTAAATTAATGGAGAGACTTGCGAAAAACAGACCCTCGTGGTATATTGAAAGGGATGATATTATTAAGTCCATATAGTCAGGCTTCATGAAGAATAGAAGTACAACAGATATTCACAAAGGAATGGCTAATAAAGAAGCTGTTGCAATATTTCTTCACCTGGAGAAGGCATACGACGTAGTATGGAGACAAGTTATAGTTTATGAATTACTCAATCAAGGATTCACAGGTAAGATTTTAAAATGGATTTATGCATTCATGTCTAATAGAGTAAGTCGTGTGGGCAACCACATATCAAAACAGAAACAAATGCAATATAGGAATACCTCAAAGGGAGTGTAATTAGCCCCTTAATTTTCAATTTTATGATTAACGATCTAGGAAAAATACAGGATACTGTGGAAATATCAGTGTATGCCGATGACATATGTATATGTTTTTCCCACCAGAATATGATGTTTATACAAAAGAAGTTACAATGTGGTGTGATAGCTTCAATTCAATACAATTCAATTCAGTATGTATTTCCAATTCATAAAAATGAACAAAGTCATATACAGACAAATAAAAAGGAGAATTAAAACATGT
Source organism: Heliocidaris erythrogramma (assembly GCA_025617745.1). Classification (NCBI taxonomy): domain Eukaryota; kingdom Metazoa; phylum Echinodermata; class Echinoidea; order Camarodonta; family Echinometridae; genus Heliocidaris; species Heliocidaris erythrogramma. Next base: position 5,723,470 of record CM046869.1, on the reverse strand, counting down.
CAATAAAACATGAACAAAGCAATCAAAAGTAATAGAAAAAGTAGAGTTGTTACATGGTTGAACATAAATGAATGGAAAAGGGGCATGCACTAAAAAGCCAAGAAAAGGCTTGTATGAACGCACATGCCCAACGTGGATTGATGATTAAAATAATATTGCTACGTAACCATGGATGCGGTAATTACAGTACCAAGTAATAATAATTTAAACAAAAACTAAAATACAATAAACCGAGAAAGTAAAACAGGACAAAATATTTGTGAGATACCCACTGACCTATACACTAGCTACCGTGACACTCATGATCAGCTGTGGAATGCATGACACTGGATTTTCTCATAATAAACCATTTTAGTTGTCATGTACATTCAAATGAAGATACTTTTATCCTGTCATATAACATATTTGTGTCAAGATATTTGGTTCAGCTTTTTCTTTTGTTAAGCAGGATTTGGCATGCACTTGTAAGTTGCATGGTCTTACAAAGATTTTTCAATTCTTCAAAGAAGTGACAAAGATCTACAACTGCTCTTAGATATCGCCATTGCGAGACAACGGGGGTACTAGCAAGAAATCTGCAAACTTTAGAGAGACTGTTCTCCTTACTAAGTAATCAAATCAGAGTATTTTCAAGATATTTTGAACAGGCTGACAATTTTCCACATGGTTATCAGCTAATGTATGTTGAGTTTCATTCTCCTTTAAGGATCTTGTCAGTAAGATGTTTTCGTCATTAATAGAGTCAAAAAACTGCTTTCAAAGTTTTAAAACATAATCTCATCCTCTTTTAGGTTATGAAGGTTGAATAAATTTTATATCCTGGGGTAGACCACATTTCAATGTTTAGTTCTATGTTTAATTATTTGCATTAAAAAAAATATGTTTGGGGAAAATGAGCTGTAAACATAACCGTCAATAGGGCGGTTTACTTAGTATATGCACAGACATTTAATTTTGCACACGGCCCGCAACCTCGGGCAAAGGAACAGTCGACGTCGACTGCTGGGGGCTGCTCTATTAGTCCCATCTATAGAAGTACGTGTAGAGTACCGATAGAGTGCGTCGCATCAAAGCTTATCTCATCAATACTTGAAAGAAAATCAATCTACATCACATCGTACACCGTAGATCTAAATCAAGGTTTAATTTCACATGACAGAGTACGCCAAAAGAGGATTTTTCTCCACAGTTTGTGTTATGGAACGTGCAACAGCGATTCACGATATTTTGGGAAAGGCCCGAAATGCTGGCTTTGTTTTTCATCCCTTTCCCGAAACCAACGACATATTTGGACAAATGTACAACCTGGATGAAAATGTGTGGTCGAAAGGACTTTGGAATAGACCGAATAACCAAGGATACCTACATCTGTTCCAAGCATTTTGTGGGAGGAAACTGCCCGACAATCGAACATCCCCTCCCCATTCCAGCTGCAGTCACCGAGCTTGAGCGCGCGACAAATTGCCACAAAACCTCTGCGGTCTCCGCCCGAAAGCGGTTGTTGGAAACTCCGCCTCTAGCTCTGCCTCCAAGTCCAAAGAGCCATCAGGCAGTTCAAATTCAAGACATGCAAGATATTCCCCCGAATGTTCCCCCTGATGTTCCCCTGGATGTTCCTGTCTACAATTTTGTGGATCGTAGTAATAAATATGTATAAATCTACCCCCCCCCCCCCCCTGACGGAAGGAAGCACGAGTTATTGTTCCTATTGCCCCATACTCCCTTCTGTCAAGTGGGGGAGGGGGGCAGTATATGAATTACAGGATGCATGCTTTATAACTTTTCATAACTCTTTATTTTTACTGAAATTAGTTTGTATTTAAAAGTTTGAGGCAATAGATGAGTAGAAAGTGTGAGTGAGGGGGAGGGGTGTATAGCATATATAGGCCTACATACTTTATTTGTGTCTATCGCATGTACAAGTAGTTATTCATCATACTTTCTTATTTGTATCCTTTGTTATTACAGACATTAGTGGGACAATGTGGGAAACTGTCAACTTTCTTTCCATCAATACTGTAGGCCTACATGTATTACTTTGTTACACATATTTTGAATCTACCTACCGGTATAGCGTTTCTTGAGAGATGAAAAGTGTGATTACATGACATCATCACAGACATCCTCAAATGATTTAAAACCTTTTTTCCCCCGTCATAGTCTATTCTGTTAATAATCAAATACGGTAGTTTAAAATATGGAATAATCCAAACTCAGGAATGTCTGAGAAGTCTCTCGTATATCCTGTCAGTTTCGTTGGGTCCGGGCATCCGGCTCGCGAGAGTTTCTCCCGCAACGTACCGTCGGTATCTACCTGGGTGAGATCGGGGTCCACGGAAGTCACCGACAGCCGTCGCAAGTTTGACAAGTTTTTCCTTATTATACCCGCTCGTACTCACATCTCTTTGTGTCAAGAAGTCTGACTCTGACTGTCCAATCCTTCACTGACTTCCTTGACGATGAACTCGAAGTCGATGCCATTGTAAGAAATTATGAAATAGTCCCTATCGTCGATAACAGCTAGGGAGAGACGCGCATTGACTTTGCATGGAGATCGGGCAAAATCCAAGATGGTGATCGGTCAAAGCTTGCCCGAGTTAGTAACAGTAACTAGGAAGTAAGGGGTGTTGACGTCATCGCGTAAACCGCCCTATTCGTGAAAACACAAAATTATGATTTGTTTTCACGAAGCGACGGCTCTCAGCCGGCCGCGCATGTTAGTCCGGGAGCCAGGGGGGGGGGGGGGGGGGGGGGGGTCAACCTAGCTGGAAAGATCGCATAGTCCTATATAACAAATTGACCGTCTGGCATGTTCTATGTGGTGGGTGTGGCCAGGGGGAGGTCACAAAGTGGTCAAAAAAATGAGCTAGATCAGCTGGAAAGGAAACCCTTAGAAACCTATATCAAAAGATTCGCCATAGTCCCAAGGTACATGAATGGACAATGCCAGACGTTTTAAGTGGTGGGGCATGCCCGCCAGACGCCCCAAAGGGGGTCCAAAAATTGAGCAAGATCAGCTGGAAACGAAACCCTTAGAAACCTATATCAAAAGATTCGCCATAGTCCCAAGATACATGAATGGACAATGCCAGACGTTTTAAGTGGTGGGGAGTGCTTGCCAGACGCCCCTAAAGTGCCCCAACCCCCAATATTGAGCTAGATCAGCTGGAAAGGAAACCCTTAAAAACCTATATCAAAAAATTCGCCATAGTCCAAAGGTACTCAATTGACCACTGCCAGACGATTTAAGTGGTGGGGGTGCCCGCCAGACGCCCCCAAAGGGGGTCCAAAAATTGAGCTAGCTCATCTGGAAAGGAAACCCTTAGAAACCTATATCAAAAGATTCCCCATATTCCCAAGATACATGAATGGACAATGCCAGACGTTTTAAGTGGTGGGGAGTGCTTGCCAGACGCCCCTAAAGTTCCCCAACTCCCAATATTGAGCTAGATCAGCTGGAAAGGAAACCCTAAGAAACCTATATCAAAGGATTCGCCATAGTGCGAAGATACACAAATGACCACTGTCAGACGATTTAAGTGGTGGAGAGTGCCTGCCAGACGCCCTTATGGTAATCCATCCACCATTATGGAGCTGGATCAGCTGGAAAAGAAACCTTATGGAACCTGTGGGAAATTACTCACCAGAGTCCAAAGATGCGCAAATGACCACTACTAGACTGCCAGGAATCATCATGATTATATATTCCGGGATCTACCTGCTGCACGCCCCCCCCCCCCCCCCCCACCCCCTAAAGAATGACACACAGATATGAAAATTAACAGTCATCACTTAATCTGTTCCTATTTCATTTCTTTTACTTATAAATGGGATACTCGACGTCGGACAAACGCTGTATCAGCAAAATATTATTAATTTAACGCACGTAAGGAGTTTACTCCTATATTTAATACCTTTTAACAGTGAAAATTATGGGTTGTTGAGATATAGTTTGTTCATATAGTTTGTTATATATACATAAATTCTTGACTGAATTGGTAAAAATCGTATTAGTATTGACGTTATAATTTCATATGTTTATTGCAAGCACCAGGAACTGTTTTATTACTTGTTTTATTACTGATCTAAGTTGTAAACTATAAGATTCATTAAAAAATGTTCAGACCTTTTTTTTTTCAAAAAGCGCTAGCGCAAGCTTCAGTCAAAATTTAATGATTTCCCCGTAATTTATACAGACGATAATAAACCATTTCATTGAAACTTCATCCTATTTAGAATCATATTCCGCTCATTTTGATACCAACCAAATGTATGTACCTCACGGAAAACACTCCAGGAAAAAGCTCCAGTCTCTACAATCATTTTAAAAATGATAAATATTTAATTGGCCAGACCTACTGAAACGTATTAAAATCGTATCCTGATTATCATTTGATATTACAAACTGCTGTTAAGATCCAGAGATTTTTTTAAAAGATCACAATATCCTGATACATGTATTTTAACAATGATTTTGCAAAATGTAACCGGCTATCGGGCTATAGTTGTGCATTTCAAATTACAAAGTCTACACAGAGGCTTTGTTATCAATACTTAATTCCTGATAAATCAGATTTCACTTTTATCCACAAACATTAATGTGTGTAACACTTATGTCAGTAATGTCCAATCCTCAATGTTTACATCAAATATGTAGCCTTCTAAGTGCAAGGTTCAAATCATAGACTAAGGCTTTTCATCCCAGTACGTTGGGGTCAAGACTTTGGATTTTATAAAAGAAATCACCCTTTTTTCAGAGTTTTAGCCTCTAACTCTGTTAAATACATGTCAAGTTATTCATATTTTATATTCATGGAAATACCTCATCTCATCATATTTCATTCAACATGTTCAACATAATATGATGTTAGACAGATAATATTAGTTAGAAAGAATCGGAACGTCGTTCGGCCCAATTAGAAACCTAGTGACATATTCGGATACACACATAAAGGTACAAAAAGGGTAATACAGAATAATGATTACACCTGATCTCTGTTTATTTTGGTGAATTAGATTTGCCACCGATACCATAACTCACTATATATGTATGTATTATATCTCACTGATATTTACGCTGAATTCTTCACGTTCAAAGCAATCTCCGTATAAAAAAAAACATTTGATTTGATTTCATTTCATGTTCATTTCTATTTCCATGTACATCATCATAGATTTACAATCTTCATGTATGGTCACATAAAATCATAATTATATAGAAAAAGGGGTCGTCATAAGCACAGCTCAGGTGGAACATAAGGTCTGTAAATACCAATAACCTTCATAAAACTCCTGACTACTGATTCTTATATTGCATGGATACGTGCTGAAAAGACACATGTAGGTATATTTCTATGCATAATTACGAATGTTGCAGATACAGGCATTAATAATATGTAGAATGTCTTGTAATAAGTAGGAAACAATTAAGGTTAGCCTGTAAACTATTGATTAATGATACTGTATATCGCTAGCAATACATGAAAGAAGATAATCTTTTAAGCGTTCTTTTTTTAATACACTTTGTTGGGTTTGAATTAGGTAGTGCATACCAAATATCGGGTCCAGTGTGTCTTATAGATCTATGAGCATGCCTGAGGGCTGTTTTGGGATAATAATTGTTCAAATGCATATTAGTAGAATATGGTAGGTATGGTATTTATGTAGGACGAGTAATTGCATAAAGGCTGCCACGGTAACTGAAGTTTATGTAAACATATATCCACTGTTTCAAACAATGCGAAATATCATTCTGAATATTATCTCCAGGTTTCATTGCATCATGATAAGGAATTAAAAAGTAACAGCCTAAAAGGGAAAGGTTCATGTGATCAATGTGCTAACAAATATTCAAAAATCTCAAATGTTAACAAAACCGAGGTTTTATGGTACTTTGCAGGGCACTCTGCTGATAAGCATCGAAGATGTCCATTATCAAAACGGTCTTTACATGCATCAAAGATATGTACAATATAAATTCACTCTGTGAATACTGTTTGAAACCCATATTAAACCTTAAATATAAAATAAAAATCAATTTTCACGCCAAAATATCAAAAACTTATCTAAAACGTGTCGGTTTGCACTGAACGGTTGTTATGAAAACAGTGTGGTGCACAATTGATCGGTATTAAAATGTGCGGAATATGATTTTTAATACGATGACTAAGCTTCAATTAAATATACTATTCATACTTAAAGTTTAATGTGAACATGTCAAAAAGGTACAATAGAAACAGGTCTGTGTATCATGGTATAACTAATGTTTTACTAGAAATATCATTCATGAAATAGTTTCTCCTTTGACACATATTGTTAATCTATCACTAAAAAAGGCGTTGTTCCTAATAAAATGAAGATTGCAAAGGTTATGCCTATTCACGAAAGGTGACCAACAAGACAAAGATATATTACCGCCCTTTATCACCCCTAACAAGCTTCTCAAAAAATCTAGAAAAAAATCGTTTATTCTGGACTCATTATATACGTTTTTAGATAATAATCATGTCCTCTCCGCGTATCAACATTCACGAATGGATATTCATAAATTTGCCAGAGCTATAGACAGTGGCACACACTGCAGGTATTTTTTGGACTTCTCCAAGGCCTTTGATACCATAAATCATGATATATTGCTGTATAAGTTATCTCACTATGGTATCCAGGGAAATGCCTTGGAGTGGTTCAGGAACTAACCTATAGTGATAGAAAACAATATACATACATGAATGGTTTTGAATCGACCCTTCAGTCAATTACTTGTGGTATCCTTCCAGGCTCTCTGTTAGGCCCGCTCCTGTTTATTTTATGTACACTAAGATCTACAAAACTCATCTGCAGTCTTGTCATAATCCTCTTTGCCGATGACTGCAATATTTTTTGCTCTCACCATAACCCTGTTACACTTCTGAACATTGTAAACACTGAATTAATTTGCGCTTTTGACTGGATGAAAGCTAACAAATAATTGTCGCTCATCATGAATGAAACAAATATCTTGCTATTTAGTAATTCTATATCATTCCGAGGCTGAGTCTATCAGATTTTTGGTGTTTATATAAACAGTAAACTAACGTGGAAAGTTCAAATTTATTGTTGATGTAAACTCATGTAATTCAGGTGTATATTGAACAAGGTCTTATATCTTAATTATTGTACTTGCATGGGGAAATAGCTCCATAACCCTCATGGACAAAATGTAAGAATTGTAAAGAATGTTGGATTTCGTGCACATACAAATGAGCTTTTCTATAGCTTTTATGTTCTTGAGATATCTGACTTGTACTTTCTTGGAATCTTGGAATCTTTGAATATTTTTATATATACGAACTCTCGAAAAGTAATTTACCGCATGATTCCTTCCTATTTTCCAACCCAACATTATGCGGTACATTCCTATCCAACTAGACAGACAAACAATTTCCACCTCCCCCGAGCCCCAACCGTGTTTGCAAACAAAAAAATCACCTTTACTGACCCAAATTCTGGAATAGCCTGAAAAACGAACTGGTTGATAGCTCCTCCAATGTCATGCTGGATCTTAGAGGTGATGGTCACACAGCCTTTCTTCTTGTTACACTGTCCTGCCTTTACTTTCGCTTCTTTCTTCATCTTTTTCTTCTTTTCTTTAGTCTCTTTCGTCATCTTCTTTTCTTTCCTGCACGTTATGAGCATTGCTCTCCTTGTTCGGGATCGTTTAGTAAATCTTATATTTCTATTCCGTTTCGCTTTTTATTACATATTAATCACAATTACTTATAATATTAAGTACTCTAAACGGGAGCCTAATCATTACAAGCTATATACTTTTTATTTAAGCTCCTCGTCGTTTACAAATATCTTTTCCCCCAATCGTTCCTACATGTATATCTCTCTAAACTTTCCACCTATTTACCGCACTTTATACTTGATTTGAGTTCTTTATACTCGTACGTTTTGAAATTGACGCTTATATGCTAGTAATAAATGAATTGTTTTTATGTGAAAGTGGAACAAATACAAATTCAAAATTCAAACTTCAAATTATACCAATATGTCATATATACAAATATTATACTGTGTTAATATAAAACTCCTCTGTCCATTCGCACAAAAAAATCACAGAAACTGGCCCCAGAATGGTCTACTATCTACTGTAGATACTGTAATCAGTGAACCGGCCCCAATCTGACTATAAAGCTTGTGCTAGCCCTTTAAGAAAAAAGGTCAGATTTTTTTTTAATGAATTTGATAATATACAGCTTATATCAAGTAATAAAACATTTGCTGGTGCTTGCTATAAACATATAAAATAATTATAAGTCTACTATGAATTATATATTTATAACGACAATACTTGGCAAAAAGGAGTTTTTCCACTGCAGTCAAGAACTAATGTCAATTATAATTATAACATACTATAATCATTAACAATCACACAAATCATAATCCACATTGTTAAACGGTACATATAGGAGTAAATACCTTACGTGCGTTAAATCAATCATATTTTGCTGGTTTTACAGCGTTTGACGTCTAAATATCCCATTTATGTGTAAAAAAAAAAGGAATAAGAAAAACAATAATGAGTGTTGATTTGCACACTTTGAGTGTCATTCTTTACATGGAGGATTGGGGGGGGGGGGGGGGGCGTCTAGCAGGTAGATCTCACAATATACACTGTTGGTCATAATGGTAGCATATTTTTTTTTTCTACCTTTCGTACACTATTGACAACAATACGAGTCATTTTTGGCAAAATAAAGCTTATATCTTCACCGATTTTACTGATAAATCTGTTCTCAACATATGAAATAAAAAATATAAGACAAAAATTAATTCATACAAACTTTATACACTGGTTTAAACCACTTTTGGCAAACACAATCATCCAGATCTTGGATTCCTTGAACAAATGTATCGTTTTTGGTAAATGTTTAACCATGATAAGTTTATCGTGAAAAATAAAATCTTGGGATCTTTTGATGATTGAAGGGAAGTGTTCCTCTTTTTAATCTTGTTGGGTCACTTAGTACTTGGTATGGCCACCTCTGGCACGCACCAGTGCCTCCACACGCCGTGGCATACTGTCCAAAAGCTTGTTGATGGTGTTCAAGGGCAGTGCATCCCACTCTTCGGTCAGTGCCTGGGCTAACTCCTGCACATTTTGAGGATGATTGTTTCTCTCACTGATGGCACGGCCCAATGCATCCCAGGCGTGCTCAGTGGGGGTTCATGTCGGGGGAACAGGCAGGCCAAGGCATCTGCTGCACGTCCTCTGCGTCAAGAAATTCCCTCACCAGACGTGCCCTATGTGATCGAGCGTGGTCGTCTTGGAGCTGAAAGTTATTGCCATATACTCTTCTCGCGTATGGAAGGCAATGGCGTTCCAGGATATCGCGGTACACGACGGCGTTGACTTTTCCTTCAGGTGCAGCCAATGGCGTTTTTCCGCTATAATGTATTCCGACCCATACCATCACTGAGCCTCCACCTGCTTGATTGGTTTCCTGGACACAGTCATTACGGAGGTTCTCGCCCCACAATCGTCGAACCCTTTGCCTCCCATCGGTGCGGTCAAGGATGTACCGGCTTTCATGAGTGAAGATTACATGGAGCCAGTGACCAAGCTGCCATCTCCTGTGCCTCCTAGCCCACTGGAGTCGAGCAACCCGGTGGCGAACAGTGAGACGTGGAACCTTGGTCATTCGCCGAGCTCTGTAGCCATGTTGGACAAGTCTCCTGTTTACGGTTTCCCGTGAAACGTTCACTCCGAAGTGCCTCCTCCACAAGTGGCAATGACGACTCGCTGGCATTCTCCGGTTCCTACGGCACATGTTCAGCAGTTGACGGTCATCCCGTGCGGATGTTCTTCGTGGTCGACCTGTAGATCTCTTTGGACTCAAAGTACCCGCCTCTCGATGTCTTCTGAGAATGCGGCACAGACAACCCTGCGATAGTCCAAGAATATCTGCAATCTGGGCCTGTGTCCGTCCATGCCGTCGGAGTGCAAGGACCCTCTGACGAATTGCAAGTGCGGTTGGGCGAGGCATAGTGTAAGGAATCAATGTATGGCTAGAGTGCCCAAGTCTGCGCAGTGCCCATGTCTGCGCACACGCGTAACTGCGCGATTCTAATAAAACAAAACACGCAACGAACACTAACTTTTCATCTTTATCATAGCGATAGGTATTCATTCAAAAAACAAGTCAAAATAATGAAAAAACGGTCTTATTTCAGACATTTTATTCACAAGCCTCAAAATGTTGTCTTTCAAGTCAAAACTTCCGAACTACGTGTAAAATGAATGAGTGCGCAGACATGGGCACCATTGTTTTTTCCAATGTTGAAATGACACGGCCACCGTTTCTTGTGAAAATGGCATTGTTCTTGCTTTAATTTTGATGAGATTTTTTTCAAACTTACTCTTTAGAGTATCAGGAATAAAATGAATTAAAGCTTTAGAAGAATATTAAAGAAATTCTTGTTCATTTTCAGGTCAAAACCTTAGGTGCGCAGACATAGGGCTCCCCATCATACCAAATTTGGTAGGAATTGATCAAGCTAACTCTGAATACGGGCTGTTAACACACGTAGGCTTTCTGCACGAAATGGACAGCAAAACAACAGCAGAAAGGAGGCTCTGCCTTTCATAGCACCATACAATAAGATAGGCCACGTTATGGAATGTTTCACTTGACCGACTTTTACCTCGACAATACAAAATTATTATGTAATCAATGAACCTGGTCAATATCATCTATTTAGGCTTTTAAATATGATTAAATCAACGGATGACTATGAAAATACGAATTATGCTAACATTATGACCAACAGTGTATAATCATAATTTCTGGCAGTATCTATGCAAGTCTAGACAAAGCTAATTTGTTTGTTTGTTTTTGTTTTTTCTTTGTTCCCACGAACTTTCGTTTGCACAGGTCTGATCTCGCTAAAAATATAGGGGGTGTATATTAGTAACGTCTAACAGTCACTCTCCACCACTTAAATCGTCTGGCAGTGGTCATTTCTGCATCTTTGGAATATGGTGAATCTTTTGATATAGGTTTCTAAGGGTTTCCTTTCCAGCTGATCTAGCTCAATTTTTGGACCCCCTTTGGGGGCGTCTGGCGGGCACGCCCCACCACTTAAAACGTCTGGCATTGTCCATTCATGTACCTTGGGACTATGGCGAATCTTTTGATATAGGTTTCTAAGGGTTTCCTTTCCAGCTGATCTAGCTCAATATTGGGGGTTGGGGCATTTTGGGGGCGTCTGGCAAGCACTCCCCACCACTTAAAACGTCTGGCATTGTCCATTCATGTATCTTGGGACTATGGCGAATCTTTTGATATAGGTTTCTAAGGGTTTCGTTTCCAGCTGATCAAGCTCAATTTTTGGACCCCCTTTGGGGGCGTCTGGCGGGCATGCCCCACCACTTAAAACGTCTGGCATTGTCCATTCATGTACCTTGGGACTATGGCGAATCTTTTGATATAGGTTTCTAAGGGTTTCCTTTCCAGCTGATCTAGCTCATTTTTTTGACCACTTTGTGACCTCCCCCTGGCCACACCCACCACATAGAACATGCCAGACGGCCAATTCGTTATATAGGACTATGCGATCTTTACATTCATGCACATGAAAATTGGTTTCCTTTCCAGCTAGGTTGACCCCCCTGGCTCCCGGACTATGTGTAAAAACATATGGGACTTGATGACCGCGCATTTAAGCGTCATTGCGCGTAAACACAAATTAAAATCAACGACGCGCTGTTTTTTTTTTTTTTCACGGTATTTTCTTGTTGACGTTATCGCCATAGTTACATAATTAGACATTATTATGATCTGAAACTTTGTGAGGTTCAAGATGTTAGTGAATGATGTCCAAAAATGCAAAAAACTCAAATTTGAAAAAATATGCGATTTTCCTCACTCCCGTCATTTCGTGAAAACAGTAACGAAATTATGCAAATGAAATAATTAGAAAAAAATGGAATCACTGTTTAAGAGTCTATACAAATTCTTTTTAACAACAAAAAGGGTATACGGGAGCAGCTTTTTACATCCCACAACTCAGTGTAAGTAAGCGTTTTAAAACATCTGATATCTCCATCATGAGAGCAGAATTGTTAGCTATTTTAATGGCACTCGAATGGATAGACGAATATCATCCAATCGCAGTCGTTATTTTGACGGATTCAGTCTCAGCTCTAGAAGCCATTATGAATGTTAAAAAATCAAGTATTGTAGCTGAGATATACGAAAAGTTATTGGCAATCAATTCCTTTGGGATCGAAGTAAATCTTGAATGGGTACCAGCCCACTGTGGCCTATCAGGAAATGAGCGAGCTGATTTGTGGGAAAAACAAGCTTCGAAGAAACAACTCACAGATATCACAGTAAAACCAAAGTAAAAGTGAGTTTATGAGAGAAATAGAAATTTATTTACAGATCCATGTGGCAAAACATGTGGGATAAAGATGAGAAAGGAAGACACTTGTGTGGCATCAATAGAGAGGTAAACTCTGTTTTCAAAGTTAAAGGATTTAACCGAAAAGATGAAAGATTAATTCATCAATTTATACTTGGTAAATGTAATCTAACTTACTATAAAATATCTAAATTGCTATTTAATAGCAATTTCCTGCCATTTCACAAGAAAAATACCGTATTAACAGAAAAACGGCCAAAACTTGTAATTTTACAAGTCAAAAAAACCTGTTAATGTTCAAAAAACTGTTAATCTACAGTTATTTTTTACAGTGTAGCTTTCATAAAAGGAAGTGGAAGATACAGCGTATTGTGATGCTCAAAGTATTATCAACATTATAGTTATGCAGTGATATTTATCGTTACGTGTACACAGCACTAGAGTTTATAATATTAAGGAAATTTTCAGGCTGTTATAAAGATTATATTAAAGAGAGGTAACAACATGACAGATGTTTATGATGCTGCTATACTATCAATGCGGATTTATACATTATTGACCACAAATCGCCGATCTTTCCTTCCGATGTAATGACGAAAAGGGGCTTCAAACTACCTTTTAAACATAATTAACCGACTGAACCCATCTAATTTTCGTCTCCTTCATCATTTCGTATATCTTTATATATATTACGCTAAGGATTTGGGGCCTTTTTTTTTTGTTCAAATAAGCGCCTCCCCTGGCCCTTTCGGTCCCCACCTTTTGGTACCCACGGGCGGGGAATTGTTCTTAGAGTGGTGGGAGGCACTTCTTAAGGCTGACGTGCCGTCCATATTTCATAATTCATTTTTAAACATTGAATTTCCGCAGGGAGTAATAATTCTGCCAACCCATGAAGCGGGTTCGTAGCTTCACGCCCAACCCATACCCTTTACCTGTGAAGGGGAGAAACCTCAATTGGTGTATTGCCAAATTAGAACAGCTTGACGTGTATATACTCCAAGGCCATATCCGCATGCATGGATGGCTTCAATGTACAGTAGGCCTATATACGGCGCAACAACACACGTGTTATTCGTTCGCACGTGTACAGGTACTATGTTTCACGCATAGAGTTACATCATTTAAAACTTGATGGTTACTACACACAGTTTAGTGCGTATGTAACTTTATGGTTTCACGGCGGTCGCCGAGGGGGGGGGGGGGGGGGGGGGGGGGGGGGGGGGGTTGTGTCTCATTGAGGTCGGTATACGGTATAGTATGCAAGCACAGACCCGACACTTAGAAGATAAGAAGAAGATCCGCGGAAGGGGGGGGGGGGGAATAGTTCGGTAATGTGTTCCAAATTAGGTTAAATTTCTTTTACGGTTCCTTTTTGGCTAAAAATAAGTCTTATGATGATGATGTAGGCCTAAATAGGATGTAAAATACCAAGCAAGACATAAAAGCGCTGTCAAAATCTGCCCCTACTTCAATCTGCTTTTTAATTCAACAAGTGATTTACGTGGATAATGTAAAGGGTTAGCACACCTATGGGGGGGGGGGGGGGAGGGGGGCGGTCGTCGCGATCGATTTGGATCGATTCAGGTGCCCGTAAAATTTTCTGCCTCTTATTTGTGAAAATTCGGCTCCAGGGGGTCCGATTTATGTAAGCATGGCATTACTTTCTAAATTGAACTTTGAACATTTTTTTTTTTTTTGTGTGTTCGTTTGGGTTTTTTTTTTTTTGGGGGGGGGGGGAGGGGGGGAACTGTTTCTTAGTTGAACTTAATTCTTTCTGTGCTAAAATACAATTTCTTTTATGTGGGGGTTGATGTTCGATGAGACAGGGTGAAGGGGAGGAACATGTAACTGTTAAATGTAAACAAGTAAAATTAAAAAAAACAGGGGATTTCTGGCACCTCATATTTTAGGATTCTTTATTTCAATTTAATTTATTTCTAATTTTACTTATTTCATGGAAGCATATACTTGGGTAAACTTCCTTTTGCGACAGCCTCCCAAAATGGAAACAATATATAAGTTAGGGTTGGGGTTAGGGGTTATTCGGGTAGGGTTTCGGGTTAACGTAACCACACACTTGGGTGGCTGTCGCATAAGTCATTCCTGTTATCAACAACTAACTTGACATGGATGGGGAAAATGGCCCTAATACCTTTGGAAACATGTTATTGTATATCGCCTCAAATATATTATTCATTCCCTTATGACAGACTAAACCGATCCGACATCATTCGGGGGAGGGACTCGGAGGTGTAGGAGATCACGTCACTTAGGAATATCGGTTGTCACGGTGTAAAGAAGGAGCCCCTTCCCCACAACCAAACCAACCAAAGTTTCCTTCGAAAATATTTCCACTATGATATGGATACGTATAGGATATTACTCCCGTCTCCCCTCGCGCTGGGGTGACGGGAGGGTAGTAGGGAAACGTCAATCCGTCGGTCCTCCCAAGACCCATATAAGGGAGGCATAATCACCCTTAAAAGAAAATGACAATTTTTTTCCCCTCATTTTTTGCATCATTTACAAGGGACGTACCGCTAATTATGCACGTTACGTTTTCATGGCCTTAATTTCTCTGAGTATTAAACCACAGAAACATGGCAAGATAAAATCGATCGTTTTTCATTCTAAAACGGGGGCACAATCGACAAAAGGGCGGATCGTCTATGGTCAAATTGCATACTTTCCTTCCAAAGGGTGAGGGGGGGGGGGCACGGGCTGGAAGTGCCTCCCCCCCCCCCCGGATCCGCCAATGCACATGTTGTAAATACTTCTTGCTAAAAAATTAAACTTTACCTGACTTTTTTTATTCACTTGATTATTGTGACAAATATACATTACGGTGATTTATCAACACAGCTAGCGCCCGTGGATGTCCACGGGCTGCTTCTGCTAGTCATTCTTTATAATAACATGCTCAATAACAAATATAATAAAGTAACTGCACACAACCTAATATATTATTCTTTATAATAACATACTCAATAACAAACATGCACTCAAGCTAATATTAACCCTCAGTGCACGCCACCTAGGCCATTGTCGATCCCAGAGAACAAAATATGGTGGTCTCGACGATACCATGCACCTTCTGTCACATCGAGCAGAGGAAAACACCGCCCTTTCATACTGCCTGGCGAAAATCATCCAATCACCGACGGAAATCGCCATGATACCAACCAAAAAACAACAACAACAACAACAAAGCGAGTCCGTCGTACGCGCATTCGTGTATGACGTGTTGTTTAGCTTATGATGAGTTTCGATCCAACAAAAGCATGAATTACAAATTAAATCACTTATTATGAATTAATTGTTATAAATTTTAATCAAATAATTATATAAAGCATCGTAATACAGATTGTCTTTGGTATAAGATATTTCATTTGTTATATAATGTATTCAAAGAAGAATAATTAAGCACTGCTTAACAGTTTATCGTTAAGATAGGTTTTCGCTACGTGTAAAAAGGCTCGTCGCGTGCTGTATAAATACGCGCGCGCTGTAAGTAAAGTAGATGATGCATAGGCCAATCCGATCGTGAAGCCAAGACAGGTTTTCCCCCATACATGTACGCATAAAGAGCATATAAGTAGTTTTCACGAGCTCGGCTGGCTCATTCCCCCACAGAACCTCCGGGCCAAACAGAACTCCCCTCTCGATCCCCAGAACTCCCTCTCCTTGCCCTTGATTAGTACTCTCGGTACAGAACTTATTATGCAAATTGGTAAGAACTTAGAAGAATTAGCATACTAGACTAAATGAACTTCGTGTATCAATATTCGGTATGGCCTTATAAATAAATCAAAGTTTGTCATATAAAATAGCACCCATTTTTTTATATATAAACTTAATTAAATTATAATTGAAACAACATTCTTTGGAAATATTAGGCTATATTGGTAAATAGTAATTATAATTCGAAGAACTTTATTGATTGTAACAGTGGCGAGTTTTGAGAATAATGTAAAAGGTTGAATAAAAAAGGAGTTTTTGTTTTTGAGTTCAAACCTAAATCTTTATCCAAAACCTATGTTTTTCTTTGTGTAACTCCATTAACACCTTTTACACCCAATCACCAATTTCAATCATATACTTTGATTACAACGAATCCAAGTCTGGTATAACTTCAATAGCGAATCTTCATAAATCGGCATCCTTGACAAAAGAAATACGAAATTAAATATTTGATATGAAAAGCTAAAGTTCAATAATAAATGTTTGTCGCTTTCTATCGGCGACAAGGCAGGCTCGCTGCAGTATTGATCGTTATTGATCATTGGTCTTGATTCCAGCTGTTTTAAATAATTTGACATTGCCTCAGCCGTTGTGTAAAACTTTATGGGTGTTATTTCCCCATGCAGGGATTATTTGGTCGAAGTTAAATTTTTGATATGATGTAGAGATATGTGAATATCAGTGCTCTAAAATTGATATCCTTATGAATATGAATTTTGAATGCTGAATTATTCTTTGAACAAACAATAGGAGCTTTCCAAAAAGTGAAGTCCAAAAATCACGTTTGTAATTTGTACAGAGAAGAATAATATTAATGTTGTAATGCACAACTTTGCGTGAAATATTGCTTTATACATGTATCATATATAGGCTAAACCGGTCACAGGAGATTATGTTTTTATACGTAGCATATTCCTGGTATCCTCTGTTGACATAAGTGGGTAAGGTGCATATTAGTTGAGGGCGCGCGATCATTTGAGATTGAACTTGTTCGTACTCGACAATGTTGTTTCGAGAGATAGACTCGAAGGTCAAATTCTGATCTTTGGTCTAACTGTTAGAGAGTACTGTAGGGTCTCTGGCATTCTCTACCTATCCTGATGATAGTTGTGGAGACGTGAAGTCCCGTATAGAAGTAGACTGAGGCTGTTCTTTTCCTGTGGAATAAAAGTGACTTCACTTCAAACTGCAAGCCTTTGATTCTGCATTATTTTCCCTACGTCGTTACAATGGTGTCATGAGTGGGATGCAGCCTTGGCAAGGAGAGCAGCTCTGAAGCTTACTAGTGATACAGTGACAAAGAAACAGGGAGGAACAGCCTTGGCCTTATAGACTGCCTTTAGATACTGATTTGTGTGTAATTATGTATGGACCTTATTTTGGTATTTGAGTCTAAAACAAGTGCATTTATCGATAAGTAACATGTTGGTATCTGAGTCTATGGTAGTCCATAAATTGTATCTTGATATTGACTATGTTTAAAAAATAAAAACCCCAACTATATTTCAATATCTTAGTGCATACAGTACAGTAGTGATTTTGAGCTTCGAAAAAAAAAATGTATTTCAATACCTTAGTGCATAGAGTACAGTAGTGATTTTGAGCTTTCATTGGAAAAAAAATCAATATCTTAGTGCATATATACAGTACAGTAGTGATTTTTTTTTTTGCATTAACTTGTTTGCAAAGTTCGATACTTCCCATCATTGCAGAATTTTCATTACAAGTGCCCGAGTACCCCTCAGTTCAATATGAGTTCACCACATGATTCTAAAGCAGACGGTAGTAGCTCAGCCGGTGTCGACGCAATGTCCCAGTTATTCCGACAGATTTTGGACTACTAATCGGTCGCCTCTCTAAATTTCGAGGGCCACCTTACCGTTCTGGGGAGCCTTGTCTATCCGAGTGGGTGGAAGAATTTGAGGAGGCGATTAGCGCACTGGACTTGACGGATGAAAGGAAGGCGCTGGTCCTCATCGATCATCTTGCAGGCCCAGCTAGAGAGGAAGTCATGTGTCTCCCCGAAGCTACCAGACTCAAACCAGACAAGGTTACTGACTCCCTCCGGATGTGCTTCGGGCAAGAAGAAACCTTCCAGTGCATTTCATGGGTGCAAACAGAACCGCTACTACGAATGTACCACAAAATGGAGGCTGCAGCTGGCTCAAAGAAAGAGGTTGATACCCTAAAGGAATCCAACTCGCTGTGGATGGTGGGGGTTTCATGCCATGAGACGAGAGGCACTCCTACTTTTTCGAGAAGATGAGTTCCCGAGACGGATGGGTCAGGTGCGAGAGATTGCAGGGGCTGAGAGTCAACAATCCGTACAGCAACTGGTGGACTCACAGAAAGGGCTAACCACAGTGGTTGCCACCCTAAAGTCAATGCAGCAAGCTAGACCAAGACGCAGACCACTGGCAGAAGTAGTCTGTCACAAGTGTCATCAGAAAGGGCACTACAAGAGCGACTGCCCACAGAATAAGGACCAGCATCAAGACATAGACCAGAACCAGAATCAGGGAAACTAGACGGCTCTGCTGTCGCGGGCCACACAGCAGAGGTAGTACCAGTTTTGCCCATGACCTCTGATTTTCAAGCTCTCAAGGGAAAATGCAGGTCAGTCTTCCGATATTTTGCTAGCAGAGAGTCCTAAAGTAATGGCCAAGATAGGATCAGCAGAGGTTGCTTGTTAGACACTGGGGCAGAGGCATCTCTTATACCATCAGACGTGTTGAAACCATCAGACGTGTTGAAACAGAGACTGGAGCAGATAGGACCCATGGGGATGTTGGATTTCTCCATCAAGATTGTTGGTGTGGCAGAAAGGGAAATCCCAGTGAGAGGTTATGTACAGGGTCAAGTGGTGATAGGTCAATACAGTGCCCTGGTGGGTTTCTTGATCGTTGAACAGGAAGTGGTACATGGTACTGAAAAAAAAGGATTTCCCCATCCTTTTAGGGTGTAATGCCCTTCGTAACTTGCTTGGGAAGGAGTTGGATGTCCTTGGGTTGGTCGCAAGGAGTCTGGAGATGTAAAATGTGATCCCAAATACTGCTAGCCCTCGTAGGAACAGACAAGTTACGACTGATACCATATTGGAGGTTATCCCTCCTGGATCTGTGAGGACCCTGCAGTGTTCTTTGGGTGCAGACTGAAGGACTGAAACACAAGGGTTGTGGTTGGTAGAAGCTGGAACCTCTCAGGTGCATTCAGATCTGCAAATCGTAGAAGGATGTGTTCAAGGAAAAGGGAGTTTCTATGTTCCTGCAGTCAACAACAGTAGTGACTAAATCATCTTACAGCCCAACTCTGTGATAGCATCAGCTGTGTTAATGCGAGGACAAGAAGAAGTGCTGACCAGGTGCCGGGTGGAGACCATTGAAGTTGAATTGTCTGAGGTATTAGTTGAGCAAGGGGTCACTGTACTAACAGGTGGTGATCAGCCAAGCGGAGACCATACAAGTGACACTGCAGCCCCCCCCCCAGCAACTGGAAAGTGATGAAGACCAACTACCAGTCGGTATTCACCTACGTGAAATGGACCCTCAACATGAACAGATAATCAGACAGTTGCTGCATGTCAACAACCCTTTGACCTAGGTCAGTGTGAATTGATCCCTCACGAGATCAGACTGACAACAGAAAAGGTGATTAGACTGCCCTATAGACGGATCCACCCAGAACAGATGGCAGAAGTTCATAAACTCCTTCAGGATTTGTTAGACAGGAACATCATCAGAAAATCCAAGAGTCCTTATGCGAGTCCCGTTGTCTTGGTTTGGAAGAAGTCGGGGAACTGCGACTTTGCATTGATTACAGGCGCCTGAATGCCATCACAGTCAGGGATTCCTTCCCCTTACCCCGAATAGAGGAGACGCTAGAGGCAATGTCAGGTGCCCAGTTCTTCAGCTCATTGGACTTGTCTCACGGATATTTTCAAGTGACTATGCATGAGAAATCCATCCCTCTCACTGCTTTCCGGGTCCCTTGGGGGCTGTACGAGTTTTTGAGGCTACAGGGTCTGTGTAACAGCCCAGGAACGTTTCAAAGAGTTATGGAGCAGGTCTTTGCAGACATTAACTTGAAGAAGCTAATCCTCTACTTAGATGACGTCCTGATATTTTCCAAGGACTTTCAGGAGCATGTGGAGACGTTGAACAAAGTATTTCAGCGACTGGTCAAGCATGGGTTGAAGTTGAAAGTCTCCAAGTGCCAACTCTTATATATAGTGAGTAAGGAAGGGGTTAGTGTAGGTCAGGATAAGGTGACACGCATCACCAAATGGCCTACCCCCAGTTCACCGGCAGAACTTAACTCCTTCCTAAGTTTGGCCTCATATTATAGAAGGTCTGTACCCGGGTTCGCAGCAGTAGCGGCTCCTCTTCACTGTCTGGCTGGAAAGAAGGTATCATGTACGAAGGCGGGGAAGGGACGGAAGCCTTGTATTGACCCATCCACTGATGCGACATGGCAGTGGAATTCTGAAGCTGAGATATCATTCGAGAGGGGGAATCCCGATAGTCCGCGGGGCCGATAGACCGCGGCGTCTCAATGTACACGCCAGTCACCAGTAATTCCGCACATTCGCTCAAATCACTATACACCTCTTGCAATCGAAAGCACTAACATCAAAACTTTTTTTTTTAAATTAAAAATTAGAGAAATGGGAGGTGGATCGTCACCCCCCCCCCCCCCCTCCTGGATGCGCTCATTAACTTTTTGATGTTCAGTGGATCATGCAATAAGTGACTTCAAGTATTTGTTTTTATTTGAAATAAAAGAAACTAACGCTAATAAACAGGACGTGCAATTTGAAACTTTTCATTGAAACTCAAAGTTTTATTAAATAACATCTTTGAAAATCAACTTTTTCATATAAACAGTACTTATTGCCTTCATCGAACCCATCTCATAACAAATACACAACTATCACTAATTCATATAAAGAATTCAAACTAAGCAGCGTTAAACTGAATGAATATCAGAAGAGAAACGAGGAAATGGCATAACTGACGATTGATTTTGAAGACTGATTAATATTATAAATTGAATAAGTTCCAAATTTTGATTTGCCTTGGACATAGTTCATTTTGTTTTGAAAATTATTGAAAAGAAAAGATAAGGGATTGCGTTATGCTTTTGTTTTTCTTGATTAAAAAACAACGAAAGAAATAATGCTCAATAATGAGGATGAAAACGCATGGTCGGAACATGAATAGAAATCCGACTGTCTGTTACAATACGGTACATATAAAAGTAAGACAAAAATCAACTTCTCAAAGAAACATAACTGGCAAGAATTGAAACAAAAACGATTATACAATGATTTACCATTTTGAAAATATAACGAGTATTTGATTTTTCCATTCAACATCCGCAGGTTGATTTGCCGTTTATCAACAAAATATTCTGTATTATCTACTCAACATGCTCAGTACGGTTCTAGGACACCTACCCCCCTGGACAACCGGGGTCATCCCTATAGCTAGAAGGTCCGATAGTTAGAGGGTCCGATAGACCGACACCCAATAGATAGAAGGTTCGATAGACCGAATGTACGAGAGGGTCCAGTAGACAGAAGGTTCTATAGACCGAATCGGCAGGAGGGTCCAATAGTCCGAAGGTTCTATAGATCGAATGACCAACGGGTCCGATAGTCAGAAGGTCCGATAAATAGAAGGTTCTATAGACCGAATCGGCAAAAGGGTCCGATAGTCCGAAGGTTCAGTAGAGGTCCGATAGTTAGAAGGTCCGATAGACCGACAATAAATACATAAAAAGGGTAAAATAGTGGATAAAATGATAAGTGGGTAAAAAATAAGTGGTTTAAATGCCTGAAAGGGGGGTTCCAACCAAAGAAAAAGCAAAAAAGGAAGAGGTTGAAAAGGAAAGAAGAAAAGAAAAGAAAGGAAAAGAAGAGAAAAATAAAAGAAGAAATCAGAAAGGAAAGAGAAGAAAACAAAAATTCAAAAACTTCGCTCACTAGCATTATTAGGGTTATTTACCAATGCCCATTATATTTTCATTATTGATATTAGTTTTTAATATAATCGCCATATTTATGTATATAAACCAATGTCAATTATATTAATAAGTTATATTGTTATGGAGTTATTTGGTTTGCACCTTGAATCTCTAGCTAATGTAATGCTATTTTTCTACTCAAAGAATGTTAGCAACATAACTGAAAGGAATCAAGCGGCAAGTTGACCTAAAGGGGCTAAAGAGATGAATTTTCAGAAATAATGGCCTGTGACCTGTTGTAATATGTGGTATGACTCGGTATAAATGACTCCTTGAAGCAGTGAGTGTGATTACTAATTGCTAGCCATCTTAGAATAGCTCTTTTAATGTATATCCCTCCGCCGAGCTCGTTGCATAATTACATGTATGATATCGTGTTAATGTAGTTCCAACAACATCTACAACATCTCCCTCACAATATTTCAGTCTTACAGTAATCAAACAGAGGATTTTGAAACTCCAAACACATATGATAAAACATTTTGCTAACATCAACACCTTATAACTTTAACAGGTACTAGGCTACTTGTCAATTCAAGTAGCAGTCAATGAAACTGTGTATGTTTACTTTCACAAGAAACAGTGCAATTTTAAAATATAACTCCGTAGGCTATTACTCTCCTTTTTTCATGAGTGATTGCATGCCTGTATAAAACCATTAATGTATGTGGTCCATTCTCCAATAAATGTATACACATGCCTATCAGCAAATACATAGTATGACTTATACTGGCTTCTTCTGTACTGATCATTTCCAGTTCCTTACTTCATGTATGTTATTTCTGTCTTTTTCTTCTTTCTGTCTTTTTTTGAAATATTTTTTTTTTGTTTTTGCTGTTGGAGAGAATTTGTAAATTGATTTCTCAACTATTATACAAACGTATAGATATTGATATTCAAACTGTGTGCCGAAATATTTGTGGCATCTAAATAAGTCTGTCACGTCTTGTGTCTTAATGCTTATTTCAAATCGTTTTGAGAGTGCTTAACAATAACGAACAGGTTTTTTGCTGATGCGTCCAGAACGCGTTCTATAAGAATCTTCTCTGGATTCTGTCTGGTGGTCTAGTAATTGGTCATGGTCAAGTCCGTCTGCAATGTTTCTGTCTATTGGTGCAGGCGTGTAAGGGCGCGCATTTCCAGTTGGCTCAGCCAGACGAGGCATCTGTGGGACATCTCTCAAGTGTACCCTATTCCTTCTGAGGCGCTTGCCATCTGCGGTGGTGACTATGTACGACCTGGCCTGCAGCTCATTACATATGCTTGTCACCTCCGCTGGAATCCAAGTGTGGGATTCTTTGTCCAGAAAGCGAACCTTCTGTCCTACTCTGAGTGGTCGGAGTTCCTGCTTACTTCCAACCGCATCGTAGTCTGTTTTCATGCGCTCCCTGCGCTGCTCCAGGCGTTCTTGGTTTTTGTGGCCTTGATACGTTGTATTGGAATCAAGGTTAGCAGGAAGCAGAGTCCGGACTTGGCGGCCGAACATCATTTCGGCTGGGGACGGAAGATGGGCATCCACTGGAGTGCATCGTAGATTGAGTAGAGCGGCTGCTGTACTTTCTCCAGATGCCTGTGTTTTCCGAATGATCCCTTTCACAGTTTGGACTGTACGCTCTATTTGTCCATTCGACTGTGGGTATCTTGGTGAGGAAGTCTGGTGTGTTATTCCCCATTCCTTGCACATTTGCTGAAAAGCCGCACCAATGAATTGTGGGCCGTTGTCTGACATGATCTCTGTAGGAGATCCCAGAAGGCCAAAGATCCCAGTAACGGCATTCACCACACCTGCACTTGTTGTGGAGGTCAACCGATGTACGACAGGGAACTTTGAGTGATAGTCCACTATCAGAAGGTACTGGACCGTATCCAGCTCGAACAGATCCATGCCAACTTTGGTCCATGGGGTGATAGGTATCTCATGGGGAAGAAGTGGTTCCCTCCTCTGCTCCGGCGTTCCTTTCTGGCATTGGTTGCACAATCTGACACTTTCATCAATCTGGCGATTTATGTTTGGCCAATAAACGGACTGCCGTGCTAAGAGTCTCATCTTCTCGATGCCTGGATGGCCTTTGTGCAGTTGCTCGAGGATGTCTTGCCTCATAGATTGGGGAATGATGACCTGTCTGCCTTTGAACAGGACACCTCCAGACATGCCTAATTCATCACGAAATGGCCAGTATGGACGCAAATCGTTTGGAAGTTCCTGAATAGTTGCAGGCCAACAAGCATGAGTGAACTCTTTCACCTGCTGTAGGATAGGATCCCTGGTAGTCTCCTTTCGTAGTGCTTGTTGCTTGAGGCTTCCGAAGTGGAGCAGATCGATACCCAGCGAGTCCTCGACCTCATCCAGTAGTATACTCTCTACATGGACATCAAGCGGAATGTCTTCTGTCTTCTTTGGATTGGGCAGCCTACTGAGTGTGTCAGGGATAATCATCTCTGTTCCTGGCCGGTGTTCAATTGTGAAGTTGTACCCTTGAATCTTCACTAAAAGCCTCTGTAGCCTGGGTGGAGCACTTGTGAGTGGCTTGTTGCATATTGTCACAAGTGGTTTGTGGTCAGTCAATATCTTGAAATCTCTCCCAAAGAGATAAGTGTGAAATCGGGTAATCCCGAAAACGAGAGCCAGTGTCTCCCTCTCAATGTTTGAGTACTGGGCTTGGCAGGGCGAAAGACTTTTCGAAGCGTATGCCACAGGCCTCCCTTGCTGTGAGAGGCAGGCTCCCAAACCTTTTGATGATGCGTCCACCTCTAGGGTGACAGGTAACTCTGAATTGTAGTACTTCAGCAAGCTGTCCTGCTGGATAGCTTTTTTCAGTTGGCAGTATGCTTCCTGGTGATCCTCCTGCCACACAAATGGGACATCTTTTTTCATGAGATCCCTCATAATAGCGACTTGATCTGCATAGTTTGGGATGTAGGGTGATAGGAAGTTCATCATGCCTAGAAACCTCTGAAGGTCCTCCTTGTCCTGAGGGGTGGGCATGGTGTGGATATCTTCCACCTTGCAGGGATCTGGACTGATTCCTTCATCTGAGTAAATCGTCCCGAAGAAGTTGATGGAGTTCGCTTTCACTACACATTTGCTGCTGTTGAAGACTAGTCCCTCATGAGAGGCTACCTCAAACAACTTCGCGAGGTTCAGGTCATGCTCTTCTTCCGTTCTGCCAATGACGACTATATCGTCAGCTATGCAAACACATCCTGGGGTTTGCCCTATTATGTCGTCCATTCGCTGTTGGAATAGATCCTGGCTTGTGGAGAGACCAAATGGAAGACGAAGAAAACAATATCTCCCGAAGGGAGTACGAAAGGTAGTCAGTTCTTGCGAGTCTTCACTCAGGTGCACAGACCAATAGCCCGATTTTGCATCCAATTTAGTGAAGTACTTCCCATTCGCAAACGATGGATTGATCTCTTCTAGTGTCTGGATTTTGTGAGGACACCGCTTGAGACTTTCATTCAGGCGCTTTGGGTCCAAACACACCCGAATCGATCCATCCTTCTTCACTGATGTAGTGATGGAGCTACACCAATCAGTGTGATGCGTTACCTTACGAATCACACCTTGACCCTCCATCTTATCAAGCTCGGCTTTCAATTTCTCTTTGATATGAATGCTACACTTTCGAGGGGCATCTATGTGCGGAGTGGCATCTTCTTTCAGCAGAAGGGTGGCTGGGTCTCGGAAGTTACCTATGCGGTCGAATTGGCCAGGCCATCGTGAAATAAGGTCGCCTACTGTCCGTATGGCTTGTGTCTGACCTGGAGCTGCTACAGGTGCTTCAGCACATTGTTTCACTGTGTGATGAGTGACCAGCTTAAGGGCCTTGCAGCTTGAAAGACCTAGTATTGCAGGGCCTGTTACATCGACGACAAAGAATTCCCGTTTAGTCCATGCTGAATCCCCATGTCGGCACATGAGATCAATAGACCCAATACAAGGGATAGGCGTTTCACCATAGGCCATGAGCTGGACACGCCTCGGCCTCACAATAGAGCGCCACTGGCCACTGGGGTACATCCTGTTTACAATGCGGAGAGGGAGCGTATTGCCGCCAGCTCCAGTATCTATCTTCACATTCAGGTGATGCTGTCCGGCTTTGGATGGACAAGCGATATCTATCACTGCAAAAGCTTCCTTACTTTCTTCTTTGTCCTTGGTGTCCATGCTCGAAATCACTATCGAGCTGAAGTACTGAGGGAAACAATCCTCTTCTTGGGTAGTTGGTTGTTCATCCACTTCTACAGGTGAAGTGTAAACCTTCTCTTGTCTTGGTCCACGTCTTCGATCTGACTTTGACCTGCAGCACTTGGCCCAATGCCCCTTCTTCCCACAAGTTTTGCAGATGTCATGGTATGCAGTGCATTTCCTGGGAGGATGATGCAGTCCGCAATTACCGCATGGTTTGCGATCACTCAACTTGGGTCTGCCATCTTTGTGAGGTCCCTGTGGTTTCCTACGGAATGCATCAATGTTTGACACTGGGGAGAGGTCTGCTAGACACTGCTTGCCAGCAGCAATGGCCTCATACTGCCTTCCTAGTGTGACCACATCTGCAAGGGGGTAGCCGGCAGGTTTCTGCAACAACTCACGCTGAAAACCATCAAAATGCGTAGACGCAATGACCAGTTCGATTATACGCTCGTTAAGTTCTGCATCTGTGAAATTGCATTGGCGGCTTTTGTCCCTACAACGGGTCACAAAATCATCGATGGATTCTTCGGGATTCTGCCTATACCTGATAAGTTCAAGGCGGTGGATGCGAAAGTTAATATTCACTTTCAATTGCTTCTCGAAAAAATCCCATATCTTTGCTGGTTTATCCTGGTCTGCAATACTAAGACCAGAAGCATTGAGGCGTCGCAAACCTTCTACACCTAAAGCAATCTTTATCTTCGTTGCTATCTTCACTTCATTTGTGATATCTAAATCTTTCAAGCATAGCTCCATGCGCTGCTTGAAGAGAAAGAATCCACTTGCCAGGTCTGGCATCTGCCAGTTCATTTCAGGTAGACGCGCCATATGTGTTGCGTGGTAACGTGGTAGGCCTAACAAAGTCAGTCCGTCTTCGCCGTAACCTATGCCAGTGCACAATACGTAAAATAAGTTCTCACTGAAGATAGGAATCAATGAGCCACAAAGGCCAGGAAAAAAAATGTGTCCAAGTATTAGCAGTATATAGGTGTAGATCTATGTAACGTACAAACACTGGAACTACTTGAAAGCTGATTACAATCAGACACTGTCAATGTGTGTATACCGCACTATGACTATTACTCATATGCTTATGGGTCCTTGGGTCAGATCTACATGTAAATATGATTACAATAGGATTTATAAGCTCTACAACCTGCACAATATAGATCCACGACAATATGTAGACGGTTTATAACTGGACTGGTTCTGATACACAACTGATCCTTCCCTTAGGCCTGAACTACATGTAGGTACAGCATACTTTAGAGTTATATCTACCGTAGGCTTTGTTCTATTGGCTTGCTATTGAATGAGATCTACACTTCTGTTCTATCATCAAATGTAGGCTAGATCCAGGACTTTAGCTAAAAAAATCTAAGAGTAGACTGAGGAACACTGTTAAATACACATTAATTTTCAACAAATTTACTGATTTGCATATAGTCCTGAGTATGACGTTAAACTGCTTCAGGTCACCCTTGGGCAAGGTGTAGCACCTGTCAGCCCCCCTTACCAGGGTTACGGTCGGGTAGATGGGGGTCGTTAGCCTGGGAAGGAAGCTCATCTAGGGGAAGGCAAGCCCTGATCTCAAACCTCCGCTGCCTTGCGGCACACCCAGACATGGGAAAGGCTTCAGGAGTCAACCTCGAGGAAAAATCCGGAGTCGGAGTCCCGAAGGCAGTTCATTGTTGTACTCAACTTCGTTCTGGCAACTTCTGCGACGGCGCTGGAACCATGCGTATTGGATTTTGCCTTTCTATTGGATCATTTCAGCGACGTGGAGAGGGGGGACATGCTACATGGGTAACAGCTTGTTCTCCATATCAACTTACCCAGGCTTTGCGCACTGGAGAGGATACTCCAGCTTCGCCGTGAGGCGTCGGCAAAACACGGGAAGCAGCAGTCTACCGGTTATAAGTCTATTGCTCAATTGGCGTAGAGCTGGACGCCAGGGGTTGCTTCCGACGGTGGGAGAGGTCATCGCAATCTCATTGGGCAGCTATCGCCCGCCTTAAGCTGGGCAGCCCCCAGCCAGTAAGGTGCTGCCCCGCCACGGTTCGCTAACCTCACGGGGTGCGTGGGGTTTAGGACAAAAACCGACAAGCGGATCGTCAACTTCGCACCAGGCAACAAAAAGAAGAAAAGAATTACCGCCCTAAAGTTGGGCACTTGGAACGTTAGAACAATGACACCAGGTTTTTCTGACGACCTGCAAGAAGTGAGCGACGCTCGCAAGACCGCAGTCATCGACTTGGAACTGAGCAGACTGCAAGTGGACATCATTGCCTTGCAAGAGACCAGGCTCGCAGGATCGGGATCTGTGAAAGAAAGAGACTACACCTTCTTCTGGCAAGGAAAGTCACCAGAGGAGACCAGAGAACATGGCGTGGGATTTGCAGTGAAGAACAGACTGCTTGGATCAACTGTCCCGCCTACAGAGGGCACCGAGCGTATCCTGTCCCTCCAGCTCCACACCTCAGTGGGACCAGTCAGCCTGATCAGTGCTTACGCACCAACCCTGACTTCCACGGTAGAGGCTAAGGACAAATTCTACGATGACCTCGAGAGTGCTATCAAGAACATTCCCGAGAAGGAGCCAGTGCTCATCCTTGGAGACTTTAACGCCAGAGTGGGTGCTGACTACAGCTCTTGGCCCACCTGCTTGGGTCAGTTTGGCACCGGAAGGATGAACGAAAACGGACAACGCTTGTTGGAGCTGTGCTGCCACCACGGTCTGTGCGTGACCAACACATTCTTCAACACGAAGCCCCAACACAGAGTCTCCTGGCGACACCCCCGATCCAAGCACTGGCATCAGCTCGACCTGATTCTTACCAGGCGCTCCAGCCTACCCAGTGTCAAGCTCACACGCAGCTACCAGAGTGCAGATTGTGACACCGACCACTCCTTGGTGTGCAGCAAGGTGAAATTGCAAGCAAAGAAAGTGCATCGTACCAAAAAGGAGGGCAGACCTCGCATCGACACCACTAAGACACATGACCAGGGGAAAGTAGAGGAGTTTGCACGTGCGCTAGAGGAACCCCTTCCGGGTCCAGCTGATGCTAACGCACGAGATAGATGGGGACGCTTCAGAGACGCCATATACAATGCTGCCATATCCACCTTTGGCAAGAAGACCAACAAGTCAGCAGACTGGTTTGAGATCCACTTAGAGGAAATGATGCCAGTCATAGAGGAGAAGAGACAGGCCCTGGCAGCATACAAAGCCTGCCCTAGTGAAAGGTACCTGCAAGTCCTCAGAGCGGCCCGCAGCAAAGTTCAGCAGAGCGCCAGGCGATGCGCCAATGATTACTGGCTCCAGCTTTGCTACCAGATACAGACTGCGGCCGACACAGGTAACATCAAGGGGATGTATAATGGAATCAAGCAGGCCCTGGGCCCGACACAGAAGAAAACGGCCCCCTTGAAATCTGCCACTGGCGAGGTGATACAGGACCGCACGCAACAGATGGAACGTTGGGTAGAGCATTACTCGGAGCTGTATGCAAGGGAAAATGTGGTCACTGAAGACGCCTTGAACGCCATTGAGTGCCTGCCTATGTTGGAGGAGCTCGATACTGAGCCAACCCTCGAGGAAGTGGAAAAGGCCCTGGACTCACTTGCCTCTGGCAAAGCACCTGGCCAAGACGGCATCCCTGCTGAAGTTCTGAAGTGCTGCAAAGGGACTCTCACAACTGAACTGCATGAAATTCTTTGCCTCTGCTGGAGAGAAGGTGAAGTGCCACAAGACATGAGAGACGCTAACATTGTCACATTGTATAAAAACAAAGGAGACAGGAGCGACTGTAATAATTACCGTGGCATCTCCCTCCTCAGCATCGTTGGAAAGCTGTTCGCACGAGTTGCGCTGAAGAGGCTTCAGGTGATAGCAGAGAGAGTCTATCCAGAATCGCAGTGCGGATTCCGAGCCAACAGGTCCACCATCGACATGGTTTTCTCCCTGAGGCAGCTCCAGGAGAAATGCAGGGAGCAAAGGCAGCCACTCTTCATGGCCTTCATCGATCTGACGAAGGCTTTCGACCTGGTCAGCAGGGACGGCCTCTTTAAGATCCTCCATAAGATAGGATGTCCACCTAGGCTTCTTAGCATCATCCGATCTTTCCACGAAGGCATGAAGGGCACTGTGGTCTTTGATGGCTCAACATCGGACATCTTCAGCATCCAAAGTGGAGTGAAACAGGGCTGTGTCCTTGCGCCCACCCTGTTCGGGATCTTTTTTGCTGTTCTCCTGAAGCAAGCCTTTGGATCTGCTACAGAAGGCATCTATCTTCGGACCAGGTCAGACGGAAAGCTCTTCAACCTTTCCAGACTAAGAGCCAAGACCAAAGTTCAACTTAGATGCATGCGTGACTTCTTGTTCGCTGACGATGCAGCAGTTACGGCCCACTCAGCTGAAGACCTTCAGCAGCTCATGAGCCGCTTCAGCGCGGCTTGCCGAGACTTCGGACTCACTATAAGTCTGAAGAAGACACAGGTCATGGGACAGGACGTGGACTCACCTCCCAACATCACAATCTCAGAACAGAAACTGGAGGTTGTCCATGACTTCGTGTACCTGGGATCAACCATCTCTGACTCCCTCTCGCTTGACACCGAGCTAAGCAAGCGCATCGGCAAGGCAGCTACCACCATGTCCAGACTGACGAAGAGGGTATGGACAAACAGCAAGCTGACAGAACACACCAAGATCCAGGTCTACAGAGCTTGCGTCATCAGCACTCTCCTGTACGGCAGTGAGTCCTGGACCCTACGTGCTCGACAGGAACGAAAGCTCAGTGCTTTCCACATGCGGT
Organism: Heliocidaris erythrogramma; assembly: GCA_025617745.1. NCBI lineage: Eukaryota > Metazoa > Echinodermata > Echinoidea > Camarodonta > Echinometridae > Heliocidaris > Heliocidaris erythrogramma. The sequence continues at coordinate 5,692,276 of CM046869.1, read as the reverse complement.
CTCTCCGACGGATCCTCAACATCACCTGGCAAGATAAGGTGACCAACAACGCTGTCCTGGAGAGGGCCCAGATCCCCAGCATGTACGCCTGGCTGAAACAAAGACGCATGCGCTGGCTTGGCCATGTAGTGCGCATGGAGGACGGTCGGATCCCAAAGGATCTCCTCTACGGGGAACTTGTGCAAGGAAAACGCCCGACAGGCAGACCCCAGCTGCGCTACAAAGACGTTTGCAAGAGAGACCTGAATGCCTTGAGCATTGACCAGAACACCTGGGAACCCGTTGCCACAGACCGCTCAGCTTGGAGGCAGGCTGTTCAAAAAGGCCTTTCCAAGTTCGAAGAGAAACTTGCACAGCAGTCTGAGGCAAAGAGGACCAGAAGGAAAGCCCGCAGCCAGACAGACAGACAGACCAGCGTCAGACTTCACTTGCAATCAGTGTGGGAGGGATTGCCACTCCCGCATTGGCCTGTCCAGCCACACTCGACGCTGTTCCAGAATTAAGACCCAGAGCGCAACTCCATAGTCTCCCGAGACTGACGGATGCCCTCCTCCTCATATAGGCATAGGTCTAGCCACAAAACTCAACATACAAAAGCATTCACAAATATATCCTGGTCTTTATCTATAGCTGCTATCTGTCCACATATCTGTTCTATCGTTTTAAAATAGTCCAGATTAATAAAGATTGAGTTTTGTAGTTAATATCTTGTGTCCCGAGTCACTTCAAAAATTCCTTGACATAAATTTGCTTAGTTGACGACGATGTCAATATCGCACGGCGAAGGCGATGAGAGCTGGAACTGGGAATGGCTCGGTCCCGTTGTCGATGCGATATGATGATGACTTTGGCTTTGAGCGTTGAAGCGTTGTCGTTCGATCGAAGATCTTGTCCAAAGCTCGGTGCTCCCGACTGGACTCCAAGATACAAAGTCATGAAAGTTCAAGGCAATGCTTGTAAAGTTGTGGTAGATCTAGAGGTCTAGATGTCTAGCTGCCAGCTGCTGTGGAGATAGATCTAGCTGCGGTGGAAGCTGGTCCTGTCTGCGCTGATGACAGATCCGAAAACTGGGCGCTGTTCCAGTCACTGGCGGTGCATCTGCTCGCTCGGTCCGTTGTGTGTAGCGATCAGTGCTACATTCACACTCTGCGGGGCAGACAGTTCTACTACCATGGATTATCAGCATTAGCGGAGGCGCAGGGGCTCGTACCCGGGTAATGCAGGCGATAGGTAGTGGGATGCAGTGTCGGAACATGAATGTTGGCAAACGATTGCCGACGACCAACTTACATAACAAAGTACTCACTTTTCGGTCCAAGTCAATGAAAATTGCGGGAAGGTAGATGATGTCCGATCTTCTGATAGCATGGTATTGTTCTCGCCGCTGCCACCATGTTGTAATAAGTGGTATGACTCGGTATAAATGACTCCTTGAAGCAGTGAGTGTGATTACTAATTGGTAGCCATCTTAGAATAGCTCTTTTAATGTATATCCCTCCGCCGAGCTCGTTGCATAATTACATGTATGATATCGTGTTAATGTAGTTCCAACAACATCTACAACATGACCAATAGTCTCTTCCCAATATGAGAACGGAAGATGCCGATAACATGTTACACAGATTATGAGAACGGAATAACAATCCGCTAGAACCTATTCTCGGGATACAAAATTCTTCTTTTTTTCTCTCTCTCTCTCTCGTTCGCTCGCTTTGCTCGCTTGTACAATCAAGAAACTAGGCCTAGATTGTTTCTTGCAGCAAGCACCTCTTACGTCCTGCAGCAACAAGAAGCCCGAATATCATAATATTCGGGCAGTGAGGTATCCGACTATTCTCGAATTCCCCCACCCCCACCCCCCCCCAAAAAAAATGTATAATTTACCCAACAGAGTCCACAGACTAAAATTTGCCACAAGGTCGGTGAACATTCAAAAGAGGATAAAAGCTGACATCATAGCTGGTAGGAAAATATCAACCCTCAAAAAAAAATGGAAACGCCCCCCTCCCCAGAAGGTGGTAGGGCCTAATTGAAACAATTTCATTTTTATCGGTCAGAATCTTTTGTTGTCAGAATCTTATCTTTTGTTACTTCTAATGAAAATTCAACTATAAAGTGTGCACCCCATAGCATTTCTTTGTTTAAAAAATAACACTTTTGTTAAAAGGGCCCGCCCTTTCCTCAGCTTGCTCCACTAGAAAAAAATGCTTCGGGCTTGTTGGGCCTCGGGGCTTTAGTGTGCACCATATAATTAGATTTCCATGTTTCAAAAAATGGCCAGCGTTCCCCATCGGTTTAGTGGCAAAATTAACCGGGGGGGGGGGGGGGCTGAGCTGCATGGGTGGACCACCCCCGCCCCACGGTCATGATGATGCTCTGATAAAAATACTTATAACATGTTGAAAATGTATAAAACAAAAATTTAAAATAAGTTTCCCATTTTTTTTGGGGGGGGGGCGGGGGGAGGGTGGGCCTACAGACCTAGTGCATCGGTTTATTATTACCATACACATAGAAGAAAATAAGGCATTACCCTTTTCCTTTTATGAGATAAAACTATTAAAAACTTATTGTATCCACTTATTTTACCTTTTTTACGTTACTGTCGGTCTATCGGACCTTCTAACTATCGGACCCCTACTGAACCTTCGGACAATCGGACCCTTTTGCCGATTCGGTCTATAGAACCTTCTGTCTATTGGACCCTCTCGTACATTCGGACTATCGAACCTTCTATCTATCGGACCTTCTGACTATCGGACCCCGTTGGACATTCGATCTATAGAACCTTCGGACTATCGGACCCTCCGCCGATTCGGTCTATAGAACCGTCTGTCTATTGGACCCTCTCGTACATTCGGTCTATCGAACCTTCTATCTATTGAGTGTCGGTCTATCGGACCCGCTAACTATAGGACCTTCTAGCTATAGGGCTGTAACCGGACAACCACCCCCCGGATAACCACCCCTAGGATAACCACCCTCTAGGACAACTACCCCCTAGGACAACTACCCCCTAGAACAACCACCCTCTAGTACAACTACCCCCCGGACAACTACCCCCCAGACGACCACCCTCTAGGACAACTACCCCCCAGACAACTACCCCCTGAAACACTACCCTTTTTCCTCGTTTTCAGGTTCGCGGATGCTGTACGGATTTCAATGGAAGACCCCCCCCCCCTCCCCCCCGGGATTAAGATACATGAATTATTTGAGTCATTATGCTTTTAAGACGTGATGTGAAAATGCGTTGCATTTCAGACACCGCGGTCTATCGGCCCCGTGGTCTATCGGCCACGCGGTCTATCGGGCGTAGACCATTCGAGAACTCAAGAAGATATTGGCTTCCGCACCTGTTCTTTCTTACCCAAGATTTGACCAAGAGTTCTACCTAGAGGTTGATGCTTCTCTGAAAGGAATAGGAGCCTGCCTTTCTCAAGCTAGTGATGATGGAAATCTTCGTCCAGTGGCATTTGCCAGCAGAGGGTTACGAGGAGCTGAGACCAGATATCCGGATTTCTCAAGTTTCTGGCACTCAAGTGGGCAGTGACCAAAAAGTTCAGGGGTTATATGCAGTATTTCCGGTGCATTGTACTCACTGACAACAAGAACCCACTTGTTCATTTTTACAGACAGCTCAGTTGGGACTTGGGAGCAACTGAGCAGCGGTGGGCTGCACACCTAGCATCCTTCAACTTGGAGATTCGGTACAAGCCTGGCCGATTGAACAAATGTCCTGATGCCCTCAGTCGATGTCCAGCAAACGATATTGAGATAAAGGCTGTTATTGGCATTGTCACAGATACTGGTGTCCTGCCAGCATCGTTGCAGGATAGCAAGTGTCCAACAGTTCCAATCCATGAAGACAAGGCTCCACATCCAGCCGTGTTCCCTTCGTACACTCATGCACAGTTAGCTCAGATGCAACGTGAAGATGAGAGCCTCGGGACAGTGTGGAAGTGCTGAAGTACAGGTTGGAAACCAGGAGATGAGATCACATCTCCTCCATCAGAGACAAAGGCATGGCTCAAGCAGTTTCCAAAGCTAATGGAACACCAAGGGGTGTTATATCGACAGGCGACAGATTCTGAGATGGGACCTCGTCGCCAGCTCCTGATTCCAGGCTGTCTTCGGGAGAAGGTTCTGCATCTTGCACATGATGAACGGGGACACCAGGGTGTAAATCGAACAATCGGTATCCTCAAGTTAAGATGTTTCTGGCCATCTCTATGCCAAGATGTAAAGTCCTACGTGAAAAGATGTTCCCCCCGCAAGGTGGCTAAGGCTCCCACCCCAACGGTATGTACGGCCAGGAGACACCTTTTAGCCTTGTAGACCAATGGAATTGTTAGCAATCGACTTTCTGAAGCTAGACAAAGGGAAAGGAGGCGTTGAGGATGTCTTTGTAATGACTTACTGCTTCTCCAAATTTGCCCAGACCATCCCTGGTCGGAACCAGACTGCCCCTGTTGTTGCACGTGTTCTACATGAGGCATGGTTTACCCACTATGGCACTCCACTTAGGATTCATTCAGACCAGGGCAAGAACTTCGAGAGTGCATTGATACGAGAGCTCTGTCGCATGTATGAATCCACAAGTCTCGAACCAGCCCTTATCATCCCCAAGGGAATGGCCAGACAGAGAGATTTAAGAGAACCTTGTGTGCCATGATAAGGTCTCTTTCCCCAGCTGACAGAAGGAACTGGCCAGACTTGATTAGTCAGCTGGTGTTTCTCTGTAACTGCACCCCATTGTGTCACAGGTCTATCACCTTACCGCCTCATGTTTGGAAGGGAACCGTACTCACCGCTAGATCAACTTTTCTCCAATGTTGACACAAATTGGAATGAAGACTATGTTGCTGAACAAGCAGAGGTAACTCGACGAGTATGCCAAGAGACACATTCAGCAAGCCCAACAGGCTGAGAAGGAGAGACACGATGCCCTGCCCATTAGTGCCTCATTCGAAGTGGGTGATGAGGTGTTACTCAAGCGATGTGCATATGACGGCAGGCACAAATTGGAGGACAAGTTTCAGATGTGTACACTATCCGTCCCCTCATGGGAGGCCCAGAAAAGAAGGTCAACAGGAAGTCGCTCATCCTGGACCCACGTGAAAGGGAGCTACCAGACCTCTTGAGTGGGGATGATGTAGTACTCCAAGAGCCTGAAGGAAAGTATGAAGACGACTTCTTCACTGAGTCTGACACTGAAGATGAAGAAGAACCTCCTCCCTACTGGATAATTTCACAAGAAACAGATGACAGTGGCGACTACAATGATCGGCCGGTCACGCTTAGAAGATCTCAAAGAAGACGAAAGGGACACATCATAATCCCTTCCATGCTCCGGCATCAACCGTTCGGAAACCCCCATAGACTTGGGCGTGTGAATGACTACTGTGCGCTTCACAAATTTCACTGAGCTTTTGCAGAGCAGTTTTAGAGAGCATGATAGTGTTATGCTTGTTTTATAACTACAGGTATGCAGAATTATCTACTATTATTTTTTTCAAAGATTAACACCTTGACACTAGCGGGAACATGTTAATTAGCCTTTTGAAATGTATATGCTGCCTGACAGTCTTTGGTTATGATGATTGAAGTTGCTGTAGTGTAAGATTAGATTCAAAGGCGATACACCGCCATTGGTGGGGAGAATTTATTCAGTGTTGTGTTTTGTGATTCTTGTTTGTAGTGGAAGGGAGATACTTTTGCAATATTAAGAACATTGACAAAAGCGGGGAATAAGATAATGGATATTTTTAATGATACAAGTTTTAGAGTGTTTTAGAGTAGAGGAAAGTTTTGGGGATGTGTTGGAATTAGAGATGATTTGAAAATAGCAGGTGTATAGAAATTTAAGAGATTTGGAGAAGACTGAAACATTCGGGACGAATCGTTTCCACAAGCGGGGAAGATGTTGAAATGCACAACTTGGCGTGGAATAATTGTTTTATACATGTCTCATATATGGGCTAAGGTCACAGGAGATTATGTTTTTATACGTAGCATATTCCTGGTGCTGTCTGTTGCCATAAGTGGGTAAGGTGAATATTAGTTGGGGGCCCGCGATCATTTGAGATTGAACTTGTTCGTACTCGACATTGTTGTTTCGAGAAACTCTGATCATTGGTCTATCCTGATGATGGTTGTGGAGACGTGAAGTAGACTGAGGTTGTTCTTTTCCTGTGGAATAAAAGTGACTTCACTTCAAACTGCAAGTCTTTGATACTGCATTATTTTCCCCGCGTCGTTAGCCTTTGATTCCGCGTTATTTTCCCCGTGTCGTTACATTAATATCTCATTAAATTAAATAGTTGTGGGGTGGAAATTCTGTTATATTGTAATTCACGTAGGCCTAGAGAGATATTTTACTTGCAGTTGATGGTTATCGATCAGTAGTCTTTGCTCCAGGGACTTCATTCTGATAACAAATATTCATGTTTTTCCCCTTTCCTTTACTTGATACGGTCTTATGTATTCATTGGGTTATCATTCATTAATTTTTCATTTTTGCTTCATGTCTTTGTCCTTGTCTTTCAATCTATTCTGTTTCATCCTATTTTGAAACTTGGAATCACCACAATTGGCCAAAGGACCGGAGTAGCCTGCAACGAGCTTGCAAAGACTCCATCTTAAAGGCAATGTTTAGTTTTGGTATGCCCTTTAAAAAAAATTTCGTCAGATTTATTGGATTTTTGTTGCTAAATAGCAAGATTCTAGCAATACAAAGATGCTGTGAAGAGTTCACATCCGAAAGTGGCACATTGAACAAATGAGAGGCACAAAATCATTTAGATGCCGGGTCAGGGATAGCCCAAACGAAAACCCAGTTACAGCAGTTGGAAGAATAAAGGGCCCTAGTTCCAGTTAATTTCAACTGGAACAAATTTCATGTAACTCGTTCCAGGTGATGTTAACTGGTCTCTGACACATAAGCGACAAGTTGATGTGATTACATGGACAACAATTTTCATGACAAGTTTCACCAGTTAATAACTGATCATGTGCAGGGCATATTTCCAGTCGCACCAGTTGATAACTGGTCATGTGCATATTATTTGGAGTTGCACCAGGTGATGACTGGTCTATGGCCAAGCATAATTATTTCCAATTGCATCAGATGTATAAGGTGTAGAGGAATATTTGCCAGTGGGCAGGCTTCGAGTTGCAGGGGTTAGGGTAAGGGGTAAGGGGTAAGGGGTAAGGGGTAAGGGGTTAGGGGTTAGGGGTTAGGGGTTAGGGGTTAGGGGTTAGGGGTAAGGGGTTAGGGGTTAGGGGTTAGGGGTTAGGGGTTAGGGTTAGGGTTAGGGTTTAGGGTTTAGGGTTTAGGGTTAGGGTTAAGGGTTTAGGGTTTAGGGTTTAGGGTTTAGGGTTAGGGTTAGGGTTAGGGTTAGGGGTTAGGGGTTAGGGGTTAGGGGTTAGGGTTAGGGTTAGGGTTAGGGTTAGGGGTTAGGGGTTAGGGGTTAGGGTTAGGGTTAGGGTTAGGGGTTAGGGGTTAGGGGTTAGGGTTAGGGGTTAGGGTTAGGGTTAGGGTTAGGGTTAGGGTTAGGGTTAGGGTTAGGGTTAGGGGTTAGGGGTTAGGGTTAGGGTTAGGGTTAGGGTTAGGGTTAGGGTTAGGGTTAGGGGTTAGGGGTTAGGGTTAGGGTTAGGGTTAGGGTTAGGGTTAGGGTTAGGGTTAGGGTTAGGGTTAGGGTTAGGGGTTAGGGTTAGGGTTAGGGTTAGGGTTAGGGTTAGGGTTAGGGTTAGGGTTAGGGTTAGGGCTATGGTTGTGTACCTTTGGGCACCCCAAAATTAACTATGGGTACCCGAACATTAACCTCATGTACCCGAAATTAGGGTTAGGGTTAGGGTTAGGGTTAGGGTTAGGGTTAGGGTTAGGGTTAGGGTTAGGGTTAGGGTTAGGGTTAGGGTTAGGGTTAGGGGTTAGGGTTAGGGGTTAGGGTTAGGGTTAGGGTTAGGGGTTAGGGTTAGGGTTAGGGTTAGGGTTAGGGTTAGGGTTAGGGTTAGGGTTAGGGCTATGGTTGTGTACCTTTGGGCACCCCAAAATTAACTATGGGTACCCGAACATTAACCTCATGTACCCGAAAATATACTGGTTCCCCGAAAATTAACTATGGTTCCCCCAATATTAACTATGGTACCTGACAATTAACCTTGGGTACCCGAAAATTAACTATGGGTACCCGAGCAATTAACCTTGGGTACCCGAAAATTAACCTTGGGTACCCGACGGTTAACTATGGGTACCCGAAAATTAACGCTGGGTACCTGGAAATTAACGTTTGCACCCGAGAACTTACCTTTTGGTACCCGAATCTGCATCTTATGTTTGAAATTTTTCATTTTCTCAATTAGGCCTTGGCAGTCGTAATAAACTGGTAAGATATGATCAATAACTATTATTCTATCACTACAGAGGAACTTGGGGATTATCTTTGTTTTTTAAAGAAATAAGAGTGATTTAATGATGGAATGTTTTCTCGTCTGAAAATTTTCGATTTTTGACGTTTTTGGAGTAGTTTTGCCTGACTTAAACCACCTTTTATCTTCAAATATATCGCGTTTCTTCCTTTGGTTTGGCCAGGGTTAGTTTTAGAATTTAATAGTCTTCCTATTTCTGCTTTTCATTATCAATAATATGCTTTTATCAAAAAGTTATCTGCCATTATGTAAAGTAATGACAAAATTCAACTCAAAAAGTTTCGTTTTTCTGACGGAGACCGTTAGCTGAGACAAGACCGGACCTACTTTGGTATTGCCAGCTCCTTGACCATAGACTCGTTATTGTCAGGCCGGCAGACCCGGCGTACAGACGGGCCACGGTACGTATGAAATAGCTGTATGACGTGTGTTGGCTACTCTTTAAATACTAGAAATGCATTTAGAATGACCCCCTTTATTTTGATAAATTCTGAGTTGTTAACACTGAAACTTTATGTATAGGTAGAGAAGGAACGTACAATATAGGACATGAATTTTCAGGCCAAGATCATTTCCACAAAAGTGACAAAATAAGCTCAAAGTTTGCTTATTACTGCATCTTTGACCATAGACTCGTCATTGTCAGGCCGGCAGACCCGGCGTACAGACGGGCCACGGTACGTGTGAAACAGCTGTATGACGTGTGTTGGCTACTCTTTAATACTAGTAGAAATGCATTTAGAATGACCCCCTTTATTTTGATAAATTCTTAGTTGTTAACACTGAAAGTTTATGTATAGGTAGAGAAGGAACGTACAATATAGGACATGAATTTTCAGGCCAAGATCATTTCCACAAAAGTGACAAAATAAGCTCAAAGTTTGCTTATTACTGCTTCTTTGACCATAGACTCGTCATTGTCAGACCGGCAGACCCGGCGTCCGGATCGGAAGGGCTACGGTACGTATGGAACAGTTGTATGACGTGTGTGTTGGCTACTCTTTAATACTAGAAATGCATTTAGAATGACCCCCTTTCTTTTGATAAATTCTTAGTTGTTAACACTGAAAGTTTATGCATAAGTAGAGAAGGAATGTACAATATAGGACATGAATTTTCAGGCCAAAATCATTTCCACAAAAGTGACAAAATAAGCTCAAACTTTTGTTCATTACTGCGCAATGTTTGACTGTTCAACCATCGGCATAATTAGGTTAAAGTAGGTTTGTAAATTATGCAATAGATTCACCCCCTTTATTTTGATCAATTCTTTATTGTTAACACTGAAAGTTTATGTACAGGTAGCTGTTTATCATTTTCCACAGAGAACATGAGCCTATTTCCTGCGTACGAGAGGTAAACGACTACAATTCAGCGTGCCGTGAACTCCACCGCAGGACGGTCAAAGATTATGGTGGTAAGATACAATACATGTAGGTTTTTCATGTTAAATTTAAAATTAAGATATGTATTAATGATTATGCTTATTTTTGCATGTCATATTCACAGAGCTGAGAACGTATAAGCCTATTTCCTGCGTACGAGAGGAAAACGACTACAATTCAGCGTGCCGTGAACTCCACCACAGGACGGTCAAAGATTATGGTGGTAAGATACAATACATGTAGGTTTTTCATGTTAAATTTAAAATTAAGATATGTATTAATGATTATGCTTATTTTTGCATGTCATATTCACAGAGAACGTAAGCCTATTTCCTGCGTACGAGAGGAAAACGACTACAATTCAGCGTGCCGTGAACTCCACCACAGGACGGTCAAAGATTATGGTGGTAAGATACAATACATGTAGGTTTTTCATGTTAAATTTAAAATTAAGATATGTATTAATGATTATGCTTATTTTTTCATGTCATTCACAGAGAACGTACGTAAGCCTATTTCCTGCGTACGAGAGCAAAACGACTACAATTCAGCGTGACGTGCACTCCACCACAGGACGGTCAAAGATTATGGTGGTAAGATACAATACATGTAGGTTTTTCATGTTATATTTAAAATTAAGATATGTATTAATGATTATGCTTATTTTTGCATGTCATATTCACAGAGAACGTAAGCCTATTTCCTGCGTACGAGAGGAAAACGACTACAATTCAGCGTGCCGTGAACTCCACCACAGGACGGTCAAAGATTATGGTGGTAAGATACAATACATGTAGGTTTTTCATGTTAAATTTAAAATTAAGATATGTATTAATGATTATGCTTATTTTTTCATGTCATTCACAGAGAACGTACGTAAGCCTATTTCCTGCGTACGAGAGCAAAACGACTACAATTCAGCGTGACGTGCACTCCACCAAAGGACGGTCAAAGATTATGGTGGTAAGATACAATACATGTAGGTTTTTCATGTTATATTTAAAATTAAGATATGTATTAATGATTATGCTTATTTTTGCATGTCATTCACAGAGAACGTAAGCCTATTTCCTGCGTACAAGAGGAAAACGACTACAATTCAGCGTGACGTGCACTCCACCAAAGGACGGTCAAAGATTATGGTGGTAAGATGCAATACATGTAGGTTTTTCATGTTAATTTTAAAATTAAGATGTGTATTAATTAAAAAGGCTTTTGAATCATTGGAATAACAGTTGAATGTGTTGTTTATTGATTACGCTCATTTTTGTATGTGATGTACCATGAAGTGACGCAGATTTCTTGCGTATGCAGCGTGCCATGAAATCAACCAAAGGACTCTCAACGATTATAGGAATTCCCGCCAAATTGATATTTCAATTATCCTGCATGTGTATGTATAGATTCTCAATATACGTACGTGTGTAATGTGCAATAGTAAACCATAAGACATGACTTGTGTATGTATAGTAACTACAATGTATATACCAGTCCCACCTGTGTTAAATGGTGTACTGCAAAGCAATGGAAGAGTGTTTTCCGACTTGACCCATGATTTTTTAGGTTAATATTTGTCTTGAGTATCAATATTTAAAGCAAAAAATGATGCAAATTAGTTTTGTGGAGTTTATTACCCTGAATCTTTGCCGCATTTAGTGTAAAACATTATTACTCTTAGTGCAAAGCACCATACTGTATAAATGTTTAGCCTGCTGCTGTAGCTCTAGATGTTGAGGTGCCTGATGCCTGAACTCCGGGGGGAGGAAGCCAGCAGTAACTGCCTCAGTGAACTGCTGGATTTGAAAGTTTTCACTCATGGTAACAGTTTAATTGTTCATCTTCTAGGGGCAAGCTGCAGTTTATATTTGATTCTAACTTTATCTCAACATATTTTGGGTAAGATGGTTGATATTTCCTTTGGAAATGAAACCCCAGAATATGAATTTGCATGTTTGGGGTTGATATTTTTTACTAAAACCATTTCACATGACATATTCTGAAATCTGAACATCAAATGTCGGGAAGTCTGGACATGCATGCCTGAAACATGAGTTCCCTGATCGCTTAAACGGTTGAAGTTTAATGCTACGTTGCATGGGTTCGAATCCCATGAAGTTCAAAATATCACCTCCGAACTTTCATTGGTGGCAACAGCATGAAATGAGACCAAAGCGTTCTACGTGATCTAAAGTCGTAATGAATAATAGTTATCATAAGTACTTTTTATCATAATCATTATCATTTTATCATTATTATGATAGCACTATTGATGATAAAATGTTGGAAGGTGACAGTTCTTATTATTAATTTTGTTATCATGAGTATTATTAGCATCATTATTATAAATATATTTATATTATAATTATGATCACCATTATTTTTATTATTATTAGCTGCTATCACTGCCCAATATATACCAGCCTAAGTATTCAGTGTTGTTTATCATGATGAATATATGTAAATATTGTAAATAAATATTTGTAAATAAATAATCCTAAATGATATACACATTTTCTGTCCTTTAAGTGTACGTCTCATGACCGTAAGAGTTTGGAAACTCAGAGATGAAAGAAAAAGTGGGGGTGGGGGTAGGGAGTACAGTGTTTTTGTGTCTGGGAGAGAAAGAGAGAGAGATAGAATAGTAGAAATAAGGATATAGATAAAGAAAAGAGAGGGGAGAGAGCTAGAGGATGAGATACATGTAGATCTTTGAGAACACTAGAGACAGAGGGGAAGACAGAAGGTAGATAGTGTGTGAGAGCTTAAGAGAGTAGTAGAGAGAAAGAAGGAGAGGAATACAAGAAAAGAGAGAGCGAATGAGGTAGATATTAGAGAAGAGTAGAGAGAGACAGGGCGATAGATCAGTAAGAGCGAAAGGAAGAAACATATTTTTTTAAAGGGTGAACATGTGATTCTTATTATTTCTCTGGGGGGCCCGTTTCACGAAACCGTCAAGTCTAAGTCTGTGGACATCCCATAGAAATGCGTGTTGATTTTACAACAAACGTTTCTATGTATTATCCAAGAAGACTAATGATGGCTCTGTGAAAGGAGCCCCTGGGCTCTTTTCTTCTCACTCAATCTGCATCCTCTCTTTATCTATACATCTCCTCATTCTTTCTCTCTCTCTCTCACTCCTGCCTTCCCTTTTTCTCTACCTCTTTCTCATTGATACTCTCCCTCGTTCCTTTGCTCTCTTCATTTTTCCTGCCTCCTGATCTGTCAATCATTAAATCTCTTTATCGTCCTCGCCCCCCTCCCCATCTCTCTTTCTTTCTCCTGATCGGACAATATACCCCTCACTCCCTCGTCTCTCTTTCTCTCCTCTTTCTTGTGATCTATCAATCATTCAATAAATCTCTTTTCAACTGTGAACATGCAAATAAACGATGAAACAACTCGTCCTTTTCTTATTCATCTCTATTCTATTCTTCAGGAACAAGTCATCTTCATGTCGATGAACAATCTGCAAATTTGCGATTAACGGTTCACTGTAAAGAAAGTATACAAAGCATTGTAAACAAAATTAAATGCATGTAAACCTGTTTACTTTACAGTGAATCTTCAAATAGTCTTGATATCATGTGATCTTGATATGACAAAATAAACCCCCAAAAGAATTTAACCATCCAGCTCTACAATGTATGCATTTATGTCTCTGCTTATTATATTCTGCGCTTGGAATGAGCCTCTCATGCACTGCAATTAACAGATATGACATCTTATTGCCCCTTTAAATGAACAATTTGCAAAGTAGTCTATGCGAGTCCAGCCCCTATGAGAACTGACATCAATAATATTCCCTCAGAACAGGGATGGTATTCTGAGATTTATTTTATCTTGATTTTAGTGAAAAGATTTTGTCATAACATATTTCAAATTGCAAAATTTCATTGGTGTTTGCACAGATGAATTCCGCGTACGCAGTCACTTTTGCACATGCATTAACCATATAAGCGTTCATTTTATTATGACAATTCAAATTATTTCACTAAAATCAAGATTAAATAAATCTCAGAATACCACCCCTCTTTTAGCTCTTGTAAGTTACTAAAAACATAAGCTAATGCTTATTTACATGATGCTTGTTTACATGAATAAACCCTTTATGCACGACACATACTGCGTTGCAATTGCAACCACTCCTATTCAATGGCTGAGGTCATGTACACTTATTATACACAAACATGTATCCTGTGCGTAAGCACAACTATTTTGACGGGCTTTAACAACATAAAAAATTTGAAAAATGTACACAATGAAATCGTAGACCTGGGGATGTTTCATAAAGCTGTTCGTAAGTTACGCACAAATTTTATGCACGACTGGTGATGAGTTCTTGTGCTAAATGATTGAGAATCTGGTTAGTGTAGCACCCAAGAACATGTTCCAGTCGTTCGTAAAGTCATTCGTAACTTTACGAACAGCTTTATGAAACACCCCAGGCCACTTTAACGATAAACAATCATTCCACGTTTACGTTTTGTCAAACTCATTAACTATTTGCCCCTTCTGGAGAACTTTCCAAACGAATCTTGATAACGATCAAAGGCCATGTTTACTTTCACATGGTATCTGCTCCTGAATTTCCCCTTTCGCTGTAGGTGGTGCTTCAGATATAATCTACACCCACCGTTTTTCACTTTTTGCCTGAATGTACAGGATTTTGTAGTCGAGTGGTTCCGCCACGTGGGTCTCATTTTGTGCTATGTCGGATGAGTTCGATTCCCACGATGTTCCGGATATCAATTAAGAACTTTCATTGGTGGCGACAGCATGAAACGAGACTAAATCTGCATACTCGCGAAAAATCTTTAAAAATGGCATTCATGTCCACCGAGTACCCACCACTCTTGGTCGTCTCCATCCGACGGCAAATTTTGGGTTAGGCCAGGGTTAGGATCCATCCATGGTATGTCTTGGGAAGGGGCGAAGGCAGTGTCAGCTGACCTATATATGTATACAAAACAAAAAAGCTTGGGATTATATGCAGGTCACATATGCCAAAGTTTCTTGATAACATGAAAGAAAAGCTTAGCAAACATAATGTCATGAATGTAAATCTTAATTTTGAAGATGACTGATTAGTAATCAGGCCTAGTGATATATTATTACAAAAAACAAAGGAAAATTACTCGGTGGTTTTGGTGACCGCAAATGATAATCTCGTCAGTCACATCAAAAGCTTGGTGCATTGAACGCATCGCATTTGGTGTATGTGCGGGTGCGTAGCTCTGACTTGAACCTGCATTTCATGCGCAAGTAGGCCTATCAAAATATGTTTTGCGTCACCGGGCCGGGGCATTTTGGCGTAGTGTTGCGTAGGAATGGCGCACAGTGGTGAAGTGTTGCGTAGGCTTGCATATAAACTGCGTTCTCTGGCTCTACGCAGGCAGTACGCCAAAAAATTAAGCATGTTCAATTTTTTGCGTACCTATTTTGCGTTCCTGGGTATAGACTTTCGTAGGGACAGCGTACGGTAGCGAAGTGTTGCGTAGTCGCTACACAACACTACGTACATTAACTCCACACAGGTCCCGGTGTGAAAGCTAGTAGTAAACTAACAATACATGACACTATGACAGATGACTAAACTTAAACTTTAAAGTGAAATTGAAACATCCAAATTGTTCTTTTCTCAGTCATGTTTCTAATTCTAAATTCTAATCTTTGTGAATGTCTATTCTTCCATAATTCATATTCATTATATTTTCATGATGTTATGAATTTCTTATACTATCACATTGTTTTTAATTATTAGACTCATTCTAAATCTAATGATTGAATAAAGTTTAGTTGAACTTGAATTGAAGTCCAACGGAAGGCTGGTCCGGGCTGGTCGGGCCGGGCTGGGGGGCAGCGCCGTGACGCGCCGCTGCAGCAAACTAATTAAGCGAAGCCAAAAGGCAAAAGTTCAGTCTTAACTGGTGATATTATAGGCCCTACAGCTACGCTATTTCTTAGTTGGGTTGGATAATAATAAACTTAAATGTTTCTCAACTTACCTGCAGATGTAGGTTTTCCTCTATTTTTACTTGAAAATCCGGGAGAGACAACTGAATTTGAATCTAACTTTCCACGGACAATGAATAACAACAGTCAACAGTCAATACGTTCAAATACCGTCGACGTCGTCGATGGATACCTGGCGATACCTGGAGACTAGGCCTATGCACAAACCCCAAGTAACCCTAACCCTAACCTATATTATCTGAATAGGCCTATTGTGATTTATTTGATGACCGATTGGGAAAAACTGACTAATTGAATTGTAAATTAAAAATCACTGATGAGTCACGTTAATTTATGGACAATTGATTGGGATTTGAAAAAAAAACTAGCTACTTGCTCGTAGTTATATTTGTGCTGAAAGGGTTTGAGATTTTGAAAAACCGGATTACATGAGCGCATGAATACACTGGTAGGGTTAGGGCGAGAAATCCAGGAAAATATTGCAAAAGCTGAAGTTAGCCGTATGAGATTTTAAAAAAGTAATGTATCGCGATAGCCCAGAAAGCTGTATGTTAGCCTATTAGGGATATTTTGGAAGGGTGGATATCGCGATCGCAAGGAGGTTGCCGTTGGCAGTGGCTTACTTCAGACCGTGGGAATATTTTGTTTGTTATTGTTCGAAGCGCCCCTCCGTTGAATTTGGCCAATGCCGAATTTGGGATGAAAAATGAAGTTATTTTGTGGGATTTTGAGCAATAAATAGATGAATTTACATGAATCCACTGGCAGAAAAGTGTTCTAGAGTTATTTTTGGATTGAAATGAGGTTAAAATAGCTTATGGTTGAGATTAATTTTCTGTTTGTGATGATTTTTCCTTGACCCACTTTTGAGTCTAATACTGTAGAAAACCTATGGGGATTAGATCCGAGTTATATCTGTCGGAGCAAAAAAGGAGTGATTAGGGTTAGCTAATAATGGATATTTTGAATGAAAAGAGAAAGGAAAACAAGGTTGCATTATGATAATAATGAATTAAGGGTCAGAACTAAGGCAGTCCGCTGATCTAAAAGTGATTATTAAGGAAAATAGAGCAAGTTGAAAATAGGGTAAAAACGTGATTTTGGTGATTTTGCATAAATTTGAGGGAATTTTTTTTTTGAATAATTGCTTATAATTAATTAACTACTGAATCAAATGTTGCTATATTTACAGGATATCTTTCCGATGATAAGATAAAGACATGTGGATTTTTTGAATTTTTTTGGCCTATGTTTTCTTTATTTGATATTTTGATCTGATAGAAAAGAGATGATGGGATAGTGTGACGGGTTGGTTTACTGCATTTTTTTGAAGAAATGAACTCCATAACCCTGGAGGTGGGAATTAGGCTCTAAAAGTAGGTTGTTAAGGTGTTAGTCGTTAACCATCAATCTAACAAAACCCTTGGAGTCCCGGGACATCTGGAACATACCAAACCAGCAAAGGTACCCAAGGGTCACTTTTTTTCATGTTTGATGCATTTTGAAAGAATTGCGTGAATGAAACTGAACCAACGACAGAATATAAATATGGGGGGACGATAGCTTGAAGTTGGCCAAAAAGATTTCAAAAAGAGCAAGAAACAAAATATCTAATCAAAATGGTTTGGTGCAAAACCCAGGGTTGACCGTTTAGCACCTCAAAACTTACGTTTTGGTACCTCTGAGAGGTAAAAGGTTAATAAAAAGGAAATGACAAAATATTTTTGTTCCAAAAAAAACCCTAATAATATTTAACTATTTAGAAAGCTAACCCTCTGGCTAGAACCTTAACCACCTTATAATAAGCTAACCCTGGGCGTTTAAAAAAAAAAGTCAGGTCCCACAACCCTAATTAGGGTTAGGGTTAGGGTTAGGGGTTAGGGTTAGGGGTTAGGGTTAGGGTTAGGGTTAGGGGTTAGGGTTAGGGTTAGGGTTAGGGTTAGGGTTAGGGTTAGGGTTAGGGTTAGGGTTAGGGTTAGGGTTAGGGTTAGGGTTAGGGTTAGGGTTAGGGCTATGGTTGTGTACCTTTGGGCACCCCAAAATTAACTATGGGTACCCGAACATTAACCTCATGTACCCGAAAATATACTGGTTCCCCGAAAATTAACTATGGTTCCCCAATATTAACTATGGTACCTGACAATTAACCTTGGGTACCCGAAAATTAACTATGGGTACCCGAGCAATTAACCTTGGGTACCCGAAAATTAACCTTGGGTACCCGACGTTTATCTATGGGTACCCGAAAATTAACACTGGGTACCTGGAAATTAACGTTTGCACCCGAGAACTTACCTTTTGGTACCCGAATCTGCATCTTATGTTTGAAATTTTTCATTTTCTCAATTAGGCCTTGGCAGTCGTAATAAACTGGTAAGATATGATCAATAACTATTATTCTATCACTACAGAGGAACTTGGGGATTATCTTTGTTTTTTAAAGAAATAAAAGTGATTTAATGATGGAATGTTTTCTCGTCTGAAAATTTTCGATTTTTGACGTTTTTGGAGTAGTTTTGCCTGACTTAAACCACCTTTTATCTTCAAATATATCGCGTTTCTCCCTTTGGTTTGGCCAGGGTTAGTTTTAGAATTTAATAGTCTTCCTATTTCTGCTTTTCATTATCAATAATATGCTTTTATCAAAAAGTTATCTGCCATTATGTAAAGTAATGACAAAATTCAACTCAAAAAGTTTCGTTTTTCTGACGGAGACCGTTAGCTCAGACAAGACCGGACCTACTTTGGTATTGCCAGCTCCTTGACCATAGACTCGTTATTGTCAGGCCGGCAGACCCGGCGTACAGACGGGCCACGGTACGTATGAAATAGCTGTATGACGTGTGTTGGCTACTCTTTAAATACTAGAAATGCATTTAGAATGACCCCCTTTATTTTGATAAAGGGGGTCATTCTTAGTTGTTAACACTGAAACTTTATGTATAGGTAGAGAAGGAACGTACAATATAGGACATGAATTTTCAGGCCAAGATCATTTCCACAAAAGTGACAAAATAAGCTCAAAGTTTGCTTATTACTGCATCTTTGACCATAGACTCGTCATTGTCAGGCCGGCAGACCGGCGTACAGACGGGCCACGGTACGTGTGAAACAGCTGTATGACGTGTGTTGGCTACTCTTTAATACTAGTAGAAATGCCATTTAGAATGACCCCCTTTATTTTGATAAATTCTTAGTTGTTAACACTGAAAGTTTATGTATAGGTAGAGAAAAAAACGTACAATATAGGACATGAATTTTCAGGCAAGATCATTTCCACAAAAGTGACAAAATAAGCTCAAAGTTTGCTTATTACTGCTTCTTTGACCATAGACTCGTCATTGTCAGACGGCAGACCCGGCGTCCGGATCGGAAGGGCTACGGTACGTATGGAACAGTTGTATGATTGTGTGTTGGCTACTCTTTAATACTTGAAATGCATTTAGAATGACCCTTTCCTTTTTTGATAAATTCTTAGTTGTTAACACTGAAAGTTTATGATAAGTAGAGAAGGAATGTACAATATAGGACATGAATTTTCAGGCCAAAATCATTTCCACAAAAGTGACAAAATAAGCTCAAAACTTTTGTTCATTATGCGCAATGTTTGACTGTTCAGGTTTAAAGTAGGTTTGTAAATTATGCCATAGATTCACCCCCTTTATTTTGATAAATTCTTTATTGGTTAACACTGAAAGTTTATGTAAGGTAGTGTTTATCATTTTCCACAGAGAACATGAGCCTATTTCCTGCGTACGAGAGGTAAACGACTACAATCAGCGTGCGTGAACTCCACCACAGGACGGTCAAAGATTATGGTGGTAAGATACAATACATGGAGGTTTTTCATGTTAATTTAAAATTAAGATATGTATTAATGATTATGCTTATTTTTGCATGTCATATTCACAGAGCTGAGAAACGTATAAGCCTATTTCCTGCGTACGAGAGGAAAACGACTACAATTCAGCGTTGCCGTGAACTCCACACAGGACGGTCAAAGATTATGGTGGTAAGATACATACATGTAGGTTTTTCATGTTAAATTTAAAATTAAGATATGTATTAATGATTATGCTTATTT